>CAJGYO010000291.1:0-70441 GCA_904845875.1 Miscanthus lutarioriparius
TCAATATAACCCAAAGTATTTAAAGAGGATAGCAAATTCAGTTCATCTTGTGCACATGTAATAGGATGAAAAGCTTATCTTCAAAGATATTTGTATGGTTCCAAACCAAAAGTATCACACTTATTCGTTACTTGTGGCATAGGAGTAAAAGAATCATCAGCACACAACTCCTCTTTATCACAAGGAACAGCAAGTAATTCATTTTGTGACAAAGGAAAATCAGTAGTGGGTTCCACTATTTGTTGCTCTTCATTAGAATGCAGAGTGGACAAATTTTGGACATTATGGGTCACATCATTCTTATTCACAGATAATAGAATCTCTTTTTCAGCATTGAGAGCAAGACAAAACAATTGACCAATATGGCAATATGATTTGCTAATTAACAAGGTTCGAATTTCAGAATTGAGCCCGCCATGAACCTACTCATAACATCTTTCATGCATTCATCTAATCCACCAAACATGATGCAAATTTTAAAATCATGGTAGTATGCTTTTACAAGTCCTACTATCTTGCTTCAAGTTGTCTAATTTTGCAAGCAAATAATCAGCATAATATGCAGGAACGAATGCATCTCTAAAAAAGAAATTTGAAGTCTTCCCAAGATTCTGCGGAACTTTGTTGTGCCTACAAATGTGTTTCCATTCTAGCAAAGCAAATTCAGTCAAAACATTGGAGGCAATATAAATCTTTGTTTCTCAGATGTGTCATGCTCATCAAATTCATTATCTACTTTAGCTCCCAATCAATGTAAGCTTTAGGATCAAACTTACCATCATATACGGTAAGTGTTGAATGACATCCTCGAATATGAGGGTCTAATTTCAACACTCAAAAATCTTCAGATCACCCGCCATGATTAGTAGAAAACAAGAAACACAAAATAATATGTATCCTCCTGTCAACTACTAGGATGTGTCTTTTGTAATTATGATATTCCTCAAACTCAACTTGTTCAAAACAAGCCCTCACAAGTTCTTACCAAGCCCAACAGAGGTGACGGCAACCAACAAGTCTCGCAACCATGGAGCGAAGTGTATCGGGTGCCGCAGACAACAAAAAACCTCTCAAGTCAGTAGTCGAATATGTGGAGCTGTAGGTGGGCTAAAGAAAAGAAGTACTAGAACCACGTTAATTGCAAGCAAATTGAACAAACGCTCAACGACGTTATTATGTCTGGTCCTAGGCTAGTACGTGCTAGAGACGCGAGCCCGACACAAACGAAGTCACCGAGTGCAGCAAAGAAAGAAGGATCACAAGGACATGAATAACAACAAAAGAAAAACTCTTCTCTTCTTCTTTTCTTTCTTTTCTTTCTTTCTTTTCGTCTTTCTTTCTTTCTTTCTTTTCTTTCTTTCTGTTTTTTTTCTTTCAACTAGCACAAATGATGAGGACATCAACACCGATCATACATCCACGCCTGGCCCACGCCGACACTGGCTGGTCCTATTACTCGTGCTCGTGCTCGAAAACTTAATCATCAAGTGAGTTCCTTCTTGAGCTCTTGTCCATCCTGTTTAGATCTTGGAGACACGTGCACTCTTGTTTTGATTAGGAATCAAGGAGAAGACCGAAGGGAAAAGGACTCGCGTAGGCTGGATTCGGACTGCAAAGACACCTCCAAGCGGGCGACGGCCGCCACGATTACATACTGAGTCTGATTGGGGTGATTACGGACTTGTTGGAAAGCTAATAAAATCTACTTTCATACGGATCTGACCTCGTACTCATACCTGCTCAGAAGTGGCGTCAACAGTCCAAAAATCACCGAGAGGTCTATTCTGTCCGTGGTGTCTGCGCCACCTTAAGTTAGCCCAATGGGCTTGTATCGCTTAGAGTCCAGTAGGGACGCATCCTAGGGTTGGAGCACGACCCAAACTCTCTTGTGGTCATCCTCCACACGTCATATACACCTTAGCCGCCACCAGGAACACTTGGGTTTTGTTTAGATCAAGTTTAGCTCTCTCTACTTGCTTGTAAGTGCGCAGGCTTTGGATCACCGCCTGCCTTCTTATCCTCGGAACCCCACCTTAATTGAGATTGAGTTTGAAACATTCATCTACATCTAGTAATTTAGTACTTGCTATACTTGTTCTTGCTAGTTCTTGATTGCTTGCAGTGACGAAAGTGCCCTAGTGGTCGTGACGACGCGCTCCACAAGATCATGGCAATTTGTTGGAGGTGGTGTATCGGTTGCTAAGGCGCAGCTTGAAGGTTGTAGTCGGGCCGTGAACGTCGTCTCCACCCATCAATCGAGTTATCCCACACCTCTCATCGAAAGATCAGAACAAACCTAAGCGGGATCATATCAATTGGTATCGAGCAAGGTTTATCGGTGAGAGACTTCAATCCTTCACACATTTTATTTTTCCTATAGTCCGTAAAAGCCAAAAAAAAATAGTAGATTAGTTTCCCGCAATCCTATAGACCTTTGAGCCGTGGCTAGTGCTACCTAGTTAGGGCTTCTTTGAATATTCGGTTGCATCGGGTGTGTCGGATTGTTGGTCTTAGTTTATTCCCTTAGAGTTTCGAGTTCTTGTCACTTTCCTATCACAACACGCCGCTATCATATAGTCTCTCTGCTTGGTAATCCAAGTAGGGTTTGAAGTTTCAATCGGACAAGGAATCGGCTGTTCTCTCTCATTGGCCGAATCCAAGTAGGTTTTCAAGTTTGAGTCGGATCAAGGAATCGGTTATTTCGTCTGTTGGCCAAGTCCGAGTAGAATTGGAAGTTCCAATCGGACGAGGAATCGGGATTCACCTGTGCTACAAATATCAAACTAACCACGCAGCAAGTATTCATATCTAAACGAGTGGCTTACTCTAGAGAGAGAGAGAGAGAGAGGAAAAAGTGTGTGTTTGAGTTACTCTTTGGGAGTGTTCTTGTTCATATAATCAGTTTTGAGTGCCCCTAAAAAAAAAAATATATATTCAAAAAAAAAAAAGAAAGAAAAAAGAGAAAGAAGCAAAAGAAAAGAAGAGAAAGGGCTGATCTTATAGATTTTCGTTCACTTTGGGTGGTGTGTTGTGCTCTCCTTTGTGTCTGTGCTCGCGTCTCTAGCACGGTCTAGACTAGGACCAAAGACAAGATCGGCCGGTTGAACGATTATTCAGCTTGCTTTTTGTAACTAACGTGGTGCTAGTTCGTTCCTTGTTTTAGCCCACCTATAGCTCCACATATTCTGACAGCTTGATGTGTCTCGTGTCTTTGGCACCGATACACTTCATCCATTCTTCTGCAGAGACTTGTTGGTAGACGACCCCTCCTGTCGAGCAAGGTAAGAACTGGTAAGAACTTGTGTAACGGTGGAGAGTGAGCGACTTGCTGTAGCTACATCCTAGTAGTTGTAGGGCTTTTATTTCTTCACTTGTCTTCTTGTTGTCTTTGTCTTTGAACCATGCCAGGTCAAGACGAAGATAACCAAATTCCACATTCGCCTCGCACAAAGGGCGTCATACAACATTTTGAAAGGAAAGTGAAGAAGCACACGGAGGGACTTGATAATGACTTGCGGGTGACAAATGACAAACTTGGGGTTGGAGGCTACGCAGATTGCCGCAAACAACAAGCTTGCGGGTTTGGAGAAGTCCATTGCTAGTGTGGACAAAAGCCTTTGCTCTCTCGAGGCGTTTTGATGACCTCCACAACAATGATAAAGACAAGCATAAAGAAGAAAAGAAGGAGGAAGATCGAGAGGATGGTAGTTATGATGAAGAATACACAGGTGATCTTTTGAACATTATGATCGAGACACTCGTGATCGACGCCGCCACGCCACAAATCAGAGAGGTATGGGTGGCCATACCCACGACGCCGAGGTACACAATAATGATGATGCTTTCAGTAAGATTAAATTTAAAATACCTCCTTTTGATGGTAAATATGAATACGATGCATACATTACTTGGGAGATTGCTGTTGATCAAAAGTTTGCATGCCATGAATTTCACGAGAACACACGTGTTAGGGCTGCTACTAGTGAGTTCACGATTTTGCTTCTGTTTGGTGGATCGAATATGGCAAGAAAAATCCTAATAACATACCTAAAACTTGGGATCTTATTTGAAACGAGCCATGAGAGCTAGATTTGTTCCATCTTACTATGCCCGTGATATGATAAATAAGTTAAAGCAATTGAGACAAGGTTCTAAAAGTGTAGAAGAATACTATCGGGAATTACAAACGGGTATGTTGCGTTGTAAATTAGAGGAGGATGAGGAACCTGCTATGGCTAGATTTTTAGGTGGGTTAAATCGGAAATTCAGGATATCCCTCGCTTACAAAGAATACAATAACATAACCAAACTGTTTCATCTTGCTTGTAAAGCTGAACGGGAAGTCTTGAGGGACGACGTGCTAGCGCAAGGACTAATGTTTCAGAGGGAAAGCTAGTTCATGGCAGCAGCCAAGACGTCTCACAACTCCGTCTACACGTACTCTACGCCATCATCTAGTGACAAGACTCGAGCTGCCCCCACCAATTCAAGAGCGAAGACAGCAAGTAAAAAGCCGGTCATGAAAGTACTTCATCCGTGGCATCGACAGGTAGAACAAGCAACATACAATGTCATGATTGCAAGGGATATGGCCATATGATGCGTGATCGCCCAAACAAGCGTGTTATGATTGTCAAAGATGATGGTGAGTGTTCATCTGCTAGTGATTTTGATGAAGATACACTTGCATTGCTTTTGCGGCCGACTATGCGGTAGTGAGGAACACATAGAAGAACACATTAATGCAGTGACGCGGAGCACTATGAGAGCTTGATTGTACAAATGAGTGCTTAGTGCACAAATGGAGAAGGCGAGACAAAATCAGCGACACACTTTATTCCAAACAAAGTGTGTCATCAAGGAGCGTTCGTGCCGCATGATCATTGATGGAGGTAGCTGCAACAACTTGGCAAGTAGCGACATGGTATGTAAGCTCGCCCTCACCACCAAACCACACCCCATCCCTACTACATCCAATGGCTGAACAACGTTGGTAAGGCAAAGGTAACGAGACTTGTGCGAATCGATTTTGCCATCGGATCATACAAAGATATTGTTGAATGTGATGTTGTGCCTATGCAAGCTTGCAATATTCGCTAGGTAGACCATGGCAATTTGATAGAGATTCGATGCATCATGGTAGATCAAATCAATATTCGCTTTCTATACCATGATCGAAAAATTGTGTTGCATCCTATGTCTCCCGAAGCTATTATGCAACTGATGTTACTAAGGCTGCAAAAGCAAAGAGCGAGAGCAATAAAATGACAAATCTGTTGTTGATGACAAAGATGAGATAAAATTGAAAGGACGTTGTATGCTTGCTACAAAATCTGATATTAATGAGTTCAATGCATCCCACCTCTGTTGCTTATGCTTTGGTATGCAAGGATGCTTTGATTTCATTTGAGGATATGCAACGTTCTTTGCCCCTATTTGTTGCTAACATTTTGCAGGAGTATTCGATGTGTTTCCCATTGAGATACCGCAGGGCTGCCACCAATACGCGGGATTGAGCACCAAATTGATCTTATCCTGGAGCATCTTTGCCCAACCAAATGCGCCATACAGACCAATCCAGAAGAAACGAAGGAAATTCAACGACAAGTGCAAGAACTACTAGACAAAGGTTATGTGCGTGAGTCTCTTAGTCCTTGTGCTGTTCCAAATGATTTTAGTGCCTAAGAAAGATGGAACATGGCGCATGTGTGTTGATTGTAGGGCTATTAATAATATCACCATTCGATATCGACACCCTATTCCACGATTAGATGATATGCTTGATGAATTGAGTGGTGTCATGTTGTGTTTTCAAAGGTTGATTTGCATAGTGGGTACCACCAGATTCGTATGAAATTGGGAGATGAATGGAAAAGCGCTTTCAAAACTAAGTTCGGTCTATATGAGTGGTTAGTCATGCCTTTTGGGTTAACTAATGCACCTAGTACTTTCATGAGATTAATGAACGAGGTTTTGCGTGCTTTCATTGGGAAATTTGTTGTCGTCTATTTTGATGATATCTTGATTTATAGCAAATCCATGGATGAACACCTTGATCACTTACGTGTTGTTTTCAATGCTCTACGTGATGCACGTTTGTTTGGTAACCTTGAGAAGTGCACTTTACGCACCGATCGAGTATCGCTTTCTTGGCTATGTTGTCACCGCATTGAGGAATTGAGGTTGATAAAGCCAAGGTGGAAGCTATACAAGGATGGCTGTACCACGACGGTCACACAAGTGCGGAGTTTCCTAGGACTTCTTTGGTTTCTATCGCCGCTTTGTGAAGGACTTCAGCACCATTCTTTGCACCATTGAATGAGCTTACAAAGAAGGGAGTGCCCTTTTCTTGGGGCAAAGCACAAGAGCACGCCTTCCATGTCTTTGAAAGATAAGTTAACACATGCACCTCTACTCCAACTCCCCGATTTTAATAAGACTTTCGAGCTTGAATGTGATGCGAGTGGAATTGGATTGGGTGGTGTTTTGTTACAAGAAGGCAAACCTGTTGCATACTTTAGTGAGAAATTGAGTGGGCCTATTCTTAATTATTCTACATATGATAAGGAATTATATGCTCTAGTGCGGACATTAGAAACATGGCAGCATTATTTGTGGCCCAAAGAATTTGTTATACATTCGATCATGAATCTTTGAAGCATATTCGTAGTAGTCAAGGAAAACTGAATCGTGAGACATGCAAAATGGGTTGAATTTATTGAATCTTTTCCTTATGTTATCAAACACAAGAAAGGGAAGGATACTATCATTGCAGATGCATTGTCTAGGAGATATACTTTCTGTTGAATCAACTTGATTACAAGATCTTTGGGTTAGAAACAATTAAAGACCGATATGCTCATGATGCTGATTTTAAAGAAGTCTGCTGCATTGTAAAGATGGGAAAACGTGGAACAAATTCATCGTCAATGATGGGTTTGTGTTTAGAGCTAACAAGCTATGCATTCCAGCTAGCTCCGTTCGCTTGTTGTTGTTCTTGCAGGAAGCGCATGGAGGTGGCTTGATGGGGCATTTTGGAGCGAAGAAGACGGAGGACATTCTTGCTAGTCATTTCTTTTGGCCAAAGATGCGACGAGACGTGGAGAGATTTGTTGCTCGGGCCGCACAACATGTCAAAAGGCTAAGTCCCGGTTGAATCCACACGGTTTGTATATGCCTCTTCCTGTTCCTAGTGCTCCTTGGGAGGATATTTCTATGGATTTTGTGTTGGGATTGCCACGGACTAGGAAAGGGCGAGATAGTGTTTTTGTGGTTGTGGATCGATTCTCTAAAATGGCACATTTTAGACCATGTCATAAAACTGATGATGCTACAAATATTGCTGATTTGTTCTTTCGAGAAGTTGTTCGCTTGCATGGTGTGCCAAATACAATTGTTTTCGATCGTGATGCTAAATTTCTTAGCCATTTTGGAGAACTTTATGGGCCAAATTGGGGACTAAGCTTTTATTTTCCACCACTTGTCACCCCAAACTGATGGTCAAACTGAAGTTGTGAATAGAACTTTGACTACTATGTTAAGGACTGTTTTAAAGAAGAATATTAAGATGTGGGAAGATTGTTTGCCTCATATTGAGTTTTCTTATAATCGTTCATTGCATTCTACTACGAAGATGTGTCCCTTTGAGATTGTTTATGGCTTGTTACCACGTGCTCCTATTGATTTAATGCCATTGCCAAGTTCTACGAAAAGTTGAATTTTGATGCTAAGCAACGTCTTTGAATTGATGCTAAAACTACATGAAACCACTAAAGAAAACATAGAGCGCATGAATGCTAAGTACAAATTTGTTGGAGATAAAGGTAGAAGGGAATTGATTCTTGAACCGGAGATTTGGTTTGGTTGCATTTATGAAAGGATAGGTTTCTGAATTAAGAAAATCTAAATTGATGCCTAGAGCGGATGGTCCTTTTAAAGTGATGCAACTAATAAATGAGAATGCATATAAGCTTGATCTTCCTGCAGATTTTGGGGTTAGTCCCACATTTAACATTGCAGATTTGAAGCCTTATTTGGGTGAGGAAGATGAGCTTGAGTCGAGGACGACTCAAATTCAAGAAAGGGAGGATGATGAGGACATCAACACCGATCATACATCCACGCCTGGCCCACGCCGACACCTCGGCTGGTCCTATTACTCGTGCTCGTGCTCGAAAACTTAATCATCAAGTGAGTTCCTTCTTGAGCTCTTGTCCATCCTGTTTAGATCTTGGAGACACGTGCACTCTTGTTTTGATTAGGAATCAAGGAGAAGACCGAAAGGGAAAAGGACTCGCGTAAGGCTGGATTCGGACTGCAAGCACACCTCCATCTCGCGGCGACGGTCGCCACAGTTACATACTGAGTCTGATTGGGGTGATTCTGGACTTGTTGGAAAGCTAATAAAATCTACTTTCATACGGATCTGACCTCGTACTCATACCTGCTCAGAAGCGGCGTCAACAGTCCAAAAATCACCGAGAGGTCTATTCTGTCCAGTGGTGCTGCGCCACCTTGTTAGCCCAATGGGCTTGTATCGTTTAGAGTCCAGAGGGACGCATCCTAGGGTTGGAGCACGACCCAAACTCTCTTGTGGTCATCCTCCACACGTCATATACCCCTTAGCCGCCACCGGGAACACTTGGGTTTTGTTTAGATCAAGTTTAGCTCTCGCTACTTGCTTGTGTAGCTGCGTCGGATTGGATCACCGCCTGTCTTCTTGTCCTCGTAACCCCACCTTAATTGAGATTGAGTTTGAAACATTCATCTACATCTAGTAATTCAGTACTTGCTATACTTGTTCTTGCTAGTTCTTCGATTGCTTGTGGGACGAGTGCCCTAGTGGCGGTGACGCGCTCCACAAGATCGCGGGCAACTGTTGGAGGTGGTGTATCGGTTGCTAAAGGCGCAGCTTTGAAGGCTGTAGTCGGGCCGTGAACGTCGTCTCCACCCATCAATCGAAGTTATCCGCACCTCTCATCGAAAGATCAGGAACAAACCCTAAGCGGGATCATATCAACAAAACTGAAATTTTGCAACAAGAAATAACAAGCTACTTACAAAGCAATTAAATGTTTCCTTGGGAAGGGTGATTCAGTAGCAATGTCAAACAAGTGGTTGTTTTGCAAAACCAGCAGATGCACAAATCTCCAGGGCAATTGCGAAGCGCTTCAGAATGAATTTGGTACCAAGC
The DNA here is from genome assembly GCA_904845875.1 of Miscanthus lutarioriparius. Lineage (NCBI taxonomy): Eukaryota > Viridiplantae > Streptophyta > Magnoliopsida > Poales > Poaceae > Miscanthus > Miscanthus lutarioriparius. The sequence goes on from CAJGYO010000291.1 coordinate 9,194, forward strand.
TCTAATCCGTTGGAAAGAGGACAAGTTAAGGTTTCAGATTGTATTTAAACTCCTATTCAGACTCGACAAAGGAAATATGGTGCTTTTCTTTTCAAGATAAAATAGGACTCCAAATCGAATTCTATCTTGATCTTGTTGGATTTCCTTTTGTAGATGGAAATATGGACGTGGATGAAACCTCCAAGGACGTGGCTAGGATAATGGTGGCAAACAAAACAAAGGAATTTGAAAATCCACTCGGATTCCTAGAGAGAAACAAATAAACTCAAATCTGCGATGGTGATGTAAACGTGACTCGAACTCGAAACTCTAAGCGACTAGACGCTAAGACCAAAGAACTTGCACGATGATGCAACCGTTAATTCAATAAGCCCTAACTAAGCGTAATAGTATTAAGCTCAAAGGGTTTTGGGATTATGAAGAACTAATCTACTAATTTTGTTTTGGCTTTTTACGGACCATAGGAGATTAAAAACAAAGAAAGAACTGGAAGCCTCTCACCGATCAACCTTGCTCGATACCAACCGATATGGTCCCGCTTAGGGTGAATCCTGATCTTTCGATGAGAGAAGGTGGATAACTCGATTTGGGGATGGAGATGACGTTCATGGCCCGACTACAACCATCCAAGGATCTTTGCGCCTTAGGAACCGATACACCACCTCCAACGGCCGTCGCGATCTTGTGGAGCACGATCAACCAAACCACTAGGGTAATTCCCGCAAGCAATCGAGGAACAAGCAAGAACAAGTAGAACAAGCAACTTCAGTTGCAAATATGGAGATGAAAAACCAATCTGAACTCACAAAGTTGGGGTTCGAATCAAGTAGAACGGATGGTCTAGTCAACACACGCGCGTACAAGGCAAAGAGCAATGGCTAAACTTTCAACAAAACAAAACCCAACTGTTCTTGGTGGCGGCTAAGGGGTATATGAAGGTGGAAGGATGACCACCACGGTGTTGGGGTCGTGCTCCAACCCTAGGACGCGTCCCTAATGGACCCAACTTGATACACGGCCCATTGGACCAAACTAAGGCGACGCAGCACCTTCGAACAGAAAACCTCTCGGTAGTAATTCGGTCATTGCGGCCGCCTCAGAACAGATATGGACTTGATTCCAGATCCGTATGAAAATAGACTTCATAAGGATTCATGAAGTACTTGAACACCCCAATCCGAGTTCGTATGCGACCATGGTGAACATCACAAGTTGGAGCTGTCCTGGAGTCCGAATCTAGCCCCAAAACGTGTTGGATTTGATCTCTTTCTTTCCTTGGACCAAAAGCGACGTGGTGTCCAGGTGGAGGACGTTGGGAATACTTGGATTTGGTCCCCAATCAACTTCATTAACCTTCCATGCTTTCCATATGCAATCAAACCTTCCCTTAATCCATGTAAGTAATGCTGAAAATGAAATTATACACATTTTATGGTGGAGCACCAATTCATCAAATGCATCAATGATAAGCCTCATATAGAATGGTTGCACCTTTAGTATAGAAGTGGTTGGCATGGTCATATTTGAGCCAACGATGTCCACATCATACCTTTGTCTCCGTAAGGAAACAAGTGAGGTTCCACATGACCCACGTCACCTAGGAATTTCATCAAAAGGCCCAAAATGATTTCCGAGCCAATAATATGTTCGACGCGCAAACCATGCACCTATCTTGCGGCCAAGATTAACACTTTCTCCAAACGGACCAAGCGAGCTTCCACTTGAGCCTCGTCACCTAGTGGTACCATCAAAAGGCCCAAAATGATTTGTAAGCTCGATAGAGCTGGAGTGCCCGATCCTTCGGTGAGTGGAGGATAACTACGATTTGGTGGGTGTCGACCCTCGCGATCCGACTTCTGACGATTTAACAAGTCTGTGGCGCCTTAGCAATCGCTGAACCAACTCCCGATGGTTATTGACCTTGCTGGTGCTAGATCAACTCGATCACGAAGATCAATTCCTGCTGGCAATCGAAGAACAAGCAAGAATTTGAGGCGAGCAACCACGAATATTACTTGAAGGTGGGGTTCGAATTACACGAAGACGAAGCTTGGAAGTAGCAATGGCTAACTTAAGCAAAACAAAACCCAAGCCAAAGAGGGGCGCAGCCCCAGCTAAATAGGGGAGGAGGGAGGAAGGAGGACGCCCAGCCTGCCCACAAGGCGGGAATAGGCGCCCAAACAGCCACACACCATCTCCTTGATCCCCTTTCACGATTTAGGTGGCGCAACATCTTCCTGGTTATTTCTTGACAAAACTAAAACACATAGGTGGCGCACCACCTAGACATTATTTTGGGCAGGTTCATCATGAGCATAGATGGCGATGCACTTAGGAAACTTCGGTCCTTCATTCTTCAAAATCATCACGAAGTTTAATTCACGTGCACGAGCTCGAGTGAGTGGTCTGGTGGCGCTGTCTTTGGTTCGGGTTGGAGTAGCCATTCCCGTGTCGGGGTTGATGTCCTCATCATCCTCCCTTTCTTGAATCGAAGTCGTCCTCGACGGCAGCTCCTCAGCCTCGCCCGCATATGGTTTCAAATCTGCAACATTAAAACTAGAGGAAACACCATAGTCCGCAGGCAGGTCAAGTATATAAGCATTATCATTGATTTTCTTTAACACCTTGAAGGGACCAGCAGCACGGGGCATCAGCTTAGACTGCGCAACTAGGAAAGCGATCCTTGCGCAAATGCAACCAAACCAAGTCACCAGGTTCAAAAGTAACAAGTTTACGTCCTTTACTACCAACAGCCTGATTTTTAGCATTAGTGTGCACAATGTTCTGCTGTGTTTGCTCATGGATGTCCAACATTTGTTTAACACGCAACAAGCATCGACATGTGGGGCGTCCAAAGGGTCAAAGGACAGCAAGTCAATTGGCGCCCGTGGAATGTAACCATAGACAACCTGAAAAGGGCACATTTTCGTGGTGGAATGTGTAGTACGATTGTAAGCAAACTCGACATGGGGCAAACAATCCTCCCAAAGTTTGATTCTTGTCTAACACAGCCCTAAGCATGGTAGATAAGGTCTGCATTCACAACCTCGGTTGCCCATCTGTTTGTGGGTGACAAGTGGTGCTGAAAAGCAATTTAGTTCCTAGTAGAGATCTCCAAAATGACTTAGGAACTTAGCATCGCGATCTGAGTCTATTGTATTTGGAACACCATGTAAACGAATAATCTGAAGAACAACTCAAAGAACGCTGCTAGCATCATCAGTTTTGTGACATGGTATGAAGTGAGCCATTTTAGAGAATCGATCAACAACCACAAAGATACTATCCTCCCCTTCTTAGTTCGAGGTAAGCCCAAAACAAAATCCGTAGAAATATCTTGCCAAGGAGAAGTAGGGGGATGTAGCGGCATATACAAACCGTGGTTGTTCAGGTGTGACTTAGCTTTTTGGCACGTGGTGCAGCGTGCAACAAAACGCCCACGTCATGGCGCATCTGGGGCCAAAAGAAGTGTGCCAAAATCTCTGTGTCTTGTAAACGCCAAAGTGTCCTGATGAGGACATCCTCCACTATTAACACCTGGCAAAGACGCAACAAAGGGGCCAAGTGGCCTAGTTGTAGTCAGGCGGCGACCGTGTGAGACCTCTGAATAATCCCACCTTGCTTAGCTTGGGAGGAGGAAGCCACCTTAAAAGGGAGAGCCACCCTTCCCCTATTGGACTAGTCTTTTAGGGACATTGGGCCTTCCCCGAGTGGGTGTGCTCGAGAACTGTTGGGGTCCGGGCAGCCTTAATTTATTGGGCCTCGGCCAACCCCACTTGGGCGGATGCATCATGTCCCATGAGGCCGCCACTACGCGCTTCCTACAATAGCAAAAGACGAACCGAGCTTATGGAATACATAGCTTGTTAGCGCGGAACAAAAACCCATCGGTTACATGGAATTTACCCCATGGTTTACCATCCTTGCAATGCAGCATGATGTCCTTAAAGCTAGGATCATCGGCGTATTGTTCTTTCACAGTTTGTAAACCAAAATTTTAAAGTCTAACTGGGACAGCATGGTGTATCTACGGCGACAAAGCATCAGCAATAATGTTGTCTTTCCCGTTCTTGTGTTTGATGATGTAAGGAAAAGACTCTATGAATTCGACCCACTTAGCATGCCGACGGTTCAGATTAGTTTGGCTACGAATATGTTTTAATGCCTCATGATCAGAATGAATTATAAACTCACGAGGCCAAAGATAGTGCTGCCATGTTTGAAGTGTGCGAACCAAAGCGAAAAGCTCCTTATCATAAGTTGAATAATTCAGACTAGCACCGCTTAATTTTTCGCTAAAGTAAGCAACTGGCTTGCCCTCTTGCAGCAAAACACCGCCTAAGCCAATACCACTAGCATCGCATTCAAGTTCAAACATCTTATTGAAATCAGGTAGCTGTAGTAAGGGGGCATGTGTCAACTTATCTTTTAGAATGGTTAATGCCTCGTCCTGTGGCGCACCCCAGGAGAAAGGAACGCCCTTCTTGGTGAGCTCATGCAACGGGGCGGCAATGGAGCTGAAGTCACGCACGAACCGTCGGTAGAAACCTGCAAGCCCAAGAAAACTCCGAATCTGCATAACCGTTGTCGGCATGGGCCAGCTCGGATGGCGTCAATCTTGCTGCTATCCACTTCAATGCCCTCATGGAGTAACAACATAGCCAAGAAACGAAACACGTTGTGTGCAGAAGTCGCACTTGTCCAAGTTACCAAACAAGCGGGCAGCAAGCAAAGCATCAAAAATAAGCGCATAAATGTCTTGGGAGCATTAGTCAATCCAAACGGCATAACTAACCATTCATATAAGCCAAATTTTGTTTTAAAAGCCGTTTTCCATTCATCCCCAAGTTTCATTCGAATCTGATGGTACCCGCCACATAAATCTACCTTGGAGAATATAACAGCACCGCTAAGCTCGTCAAGCATATCATCAAGGCGAGGTATAGGATAACGATAACGAATTGTGATATTGTTAATCGCTTCGACAATCTACACACATGCGCCGGTACCATCTTTCTTTGGGACAAGTAGTACAGAACAGAGCAAGGGCTAAGAGACTCATGAATGTAGCCCTTATCAAGTAGCGCTTGGACTTGGCGCTGAATCTCCTTTGTCTCATCGGGATTGGTACGGTATGGGGCACGGTTAGGAAGTGGGCGCCGGGATGAGGTCGATCTGGTGCTCAATGCCACGAATGGGAGGAAGACTGGCGGTAAGTCCTTCGGAAACACCTCGGCAAAGTCCTACAAAAGCTTAGTAACAGCAGGGGTATATCCAAAGATGGTGCATCATCGAGTGAAACCAGCACATGAGAACATACAAGCGCATAGCAAGGCATATTAGCAACATGTAGTTCATCAAAATCAGCGTGTAGCAAGTAAAACAGGAGCATGTAGCTTAATCTCTTTAGACGTGGCTGGTTGTTGTTGGCATTGTTTTAATGCTTTAGTAGTCCGAGCAATGTCATCTTTCACAATCTGTTCAGGGGTCATTGGATGAAGAATAATTTTCTTGCCCTTAAACAGTAATGAATAATGATTTGTGCGACCATGATGTAAACAATCAGTATCATATTGCCAGGGCCTACCAAGCAACAACGAACATGCCTCCATAGGAACAACATCGCAATCAGCATAATCAGAATAAGATCCCATGGAGAAGTGAACACGTACCGAGCGTGTTACCTTGAGTTTGCCACCCTGGTTGAGCCATTGAATGTGGTAGGGATGTGGATGTGGACGCGTTTGGAGAGACAACTTCTCCACCAGATCCGAACTTGCCAAATTGTTGCAACTACCGCCGTCAATGATGATGCGAATGGATCGTTCTTGCACAACGCCTTTGGTGTGGAACAAAGTGTGGCGCTTGGTTTCCTTTCAGCTGTGCAACCTGTGTATCGAGAGGACTCGCTGCACAACAAGACTCTCATACTTGTCGCCGTCAGTGGCAGCCACGTGTTCTTCCGCATGTCCTGAAACGTCAGCAGCAAGCATAGCATATATAGTTTCATCAGAATCACTAGCGGAAGAATACTCACCATCGTCACGTATAATCAACGTACGCTTGTTGGGGCAGTCCCGTATCACATGCCCATAACCTTTGCAACGATGGCATTGAATGTCCTTTGTGCGGCTAGTGGAAGAGGAGGCGCCTTATTAGCTAAAAGGGCGCTGGAGGTGGAGCTGCTGCCTTGTCACGTGACATACTGCTATGTGGGAGGGCGCCGTAGAGGGGCTGAAGGGGTCAAAGTAGTGTGACCTGCAAAAGAGTTAGAATGGGTCCTTGCTCGTCGTCCCTGCACTTCACGTTTAGCTTTGCAAGCAAATGCAAACAAAGTAGTAATATCATCATAGTGCTTATAATCAAGAATATCCTGAATTTCACGGTTCAAACCACCACGAAATCGTGCCATCGCAGCATCATTAGTCTCAACTAAACCACAACGAATCATGCCGGTTTGCAACTCCTGATAATACTCTTCTACAGATTTGGTTCCTTGCTGAAAACGCTGCATTTTATTAAGCAAGTCTCGTGCATAATAGGAAGGAACAAATCGGTGTCGCATGACAGTTTTTAATTGCTTCCAAGTTGTGGGAATGTTATTAGGGTGTTTGCTGCGATGCTCACGCCACCAAATGGATGCGAAATCTGTAAACTCACTAGTAGCAGCCCTAACTTGATATTGTGCAGGAACATCATGACAATGAAATTTCTGATCTACCACAAGTTCCCAATCAAGATACGCACCGGATCATATTTGCCATTAAATGAAGGAATCGTGAACTTAATCTTAGTAAATGAGTCGTTTTCGATTACATACCACGCGCTCACCACGGCGGTTGCGGTGGCGCCCTCCATGGCGGTCCCGGTCGCCGATCTCGGTATCGCCACCATAATCAAATTCGCGACGCTGATCAGCAAGTTGTTGTACCAACTCATCAAGGCGCAGTAGTGAGTGTGGCAAGGCTGGTGGCGTGGGCAGCTTGTGCTTGCTGCATCTCCATGAGCGTAGCATTTGTGGCCATTTGAGCGTCCTGAAATTGACCCACTTGCTCGTTGGCAATCCTAATCTCCTCTCGCCAAGCCCTCCACGTGCTCGTTCATCTTGCGATTGAAGTGGTGAATGATGCCTTTAGTGCGTGGGGACCTGAGGCATGGCGCCCCGATCAGCTGGCTCCCCTGTCATTGTTAGTGGAAAAACAACGAACACGAAAACAAGTATGTGCCCTAAAGCTTATAGGATGTGGTGCTGATCAAGGCACTCAAACTAAAGCTGTTATCAAACTCTTACCCGTTCTTACCAAGCTCGCAGGGGTGACTTGCAACCAGCGGTACAACCTTCCAAAGATTGAATGGAGCGATTGCCAGAGGACACAGAGCTTGATCGCTGTAGAAAATTTGTGGAGTTCTGGGAAGGCTGCACTCAATTGCAAGGGTTAGCACAATCAAACAGCAATGCAAGGTTGAATAATAGTGCTAAACACGTCGCTATGTTGCTGGAAACAAGTGTAAACGTGCAAAGGCAGCAAAGGTGGGGGCGCCCAAGGGGGGAGGCGCCCTGGTGTGTTCCTGTCCAGAGAGGAAGACCAGCGCCCAAATCAGGGTGGCTCACAACAGCCGGAATTCTTCTTTCCAAAACTTGACAATCTGAAATAAGGAAGAATATTGCACCAAATCCCAAAACAGGGAAGGGGGGTGGCGCCCAACAGGGGAAAAGACCTGCCCCCAAAATATAATTCTGTTGCCTTGTATGGTGCGGATTTTCCTTTCCTTCTTTTTTTTGCTTTCCTTGTTTTTTTAATATATTGGCACCTTGCCTTTTTTTTGCCTGGATACTTTCCCTTTGGTGCACAAACAAAACTTGCCTTAACCAAACCAAGGCAAACTTTCCAAAATGTGGCAGAGGGGGGGGGGCACCAGGAAGGGAAACCGTGGTAGGGAGAGGGCATGCACCAGGGAGGGGGAAGATGGTGAAGAGGGCGTGGTGGTGGTAGTGGACAGAAACGACGATGAAAAACAACAGCGACGAACACAAAGTGACCAGCAACTATTGACGCAAAAGCACACAAATTCAACAACGCAAATTACTGAATGAAATGTGCAAGGCTCAAAAGGTGCTGGGACAAAGGTCGAACCTAATTGTTGTTTTGGTTTTGTGGACAATAGGACGATGAACAATCTGGAAACTAAAGGATAAACTCGATAAAACTCACCGATCAACCTGATTTTTTATACCACTTGATAGAGCTGGAGTGCCCGATCCTTCGGTGAGTGGAGGATAACTGCGATTTGGTGGGTGTCGACCCTCGCGATCCGACTACGACGAACAAGTCCGTGGCGCCTTAGCAATCGCTGAACCAACTCCCGATGGTTATTGACCTTGCTGGTGCTAGATCAACCTGATCACGAAGATCAATTCCTGCTGGCAATCGAAGAACAAGCAAGAATTTGAGGCGAGCAACCCTGAATATTACTCGAAGGTGGGGTTCCGAATTACACGAAGACGAAGCTTCGGAAGTAGCAATGGCTAACTTAAGCAAAACAAAACCCAAGCCAAAGAGGGGGCGCAGCCCCTGGCTAAATAGGGGGAGGAGGGAGGAAGGAGGACTTCCAGCCTGCCCACAAGGCAGGGAATAGGCGCCCAAACAGCCACACACCATCTCCTTGATCCCCTTTCCTGATTTAGGTGGCGCAGCATCTTCCTGGTTATTTCTTGACAAAACTAAAAACACATAGGTGGCGCACCACCTAGACATTATTCTGGGCAGGTTCATCATGAGCATAGATGGCGCATGCACTTAGGAAACTTCTGGTCCTTCATTCTTCAAAATCATCACGAAGTTTAATTCACGTGCACGAGCTCGAGTGAGTGGTCCTGGTGGCGCCTGTGCTGGTTCAGTTGGAGTAGCCATTCCCGTGTCGGGGTTGATGTCCTCATCAAAGCCTATGGTACATCTAGCGCAAACCATGCACCTATCTTGCACCGACACTAACACCGTCTCCAAACGGAAAAGAAGTGAGATTCCTCATGACCTGATGAGGACATCAACACCGATCATACATCCACGCCGTCCACGCCGACACCTGCTGGTCCTATTACCCGTGCTCGTGCTCGAACACTTAATCATCAAGTGAGTTCCTTTTTGAGCTCTTGTCCATTCTGTTTAGATCTTGGAGACACGTGCACTCTTGTTTTGATTAGGAATCAAGGAGAAGACCGAAAGGGAAAAGGACTCGCGTAGGCTGGATTCGGACTGCAGCACACCTCCAACTTGCGACGGTCGCCACGGTTACATACGGAGTCGGATTGGTGTGATTCTGGACTTGTTGGAAAGCTAATAAAGTCTACTTTCATACGGATCTGACCTCATACTCATACCTGCTCAGAAACGGCGTCAACAGTCCAAAAATCACCGAGAGGTCTATTCTGTCCAGGGTGCTGCGCCACCTTAAGTTAGCCCAATGGGCTTGTATCGTTTAGAGTCCAGTAGGGACGCGTCCTAGGGTTGGAGCACGACCCAAACTCTCTTGTGGTCGTCCTCCACACGTCATATACCCCTTAGCCGCCACCAGGAACACTTGGGTTTTGTTTAGATCAAATTTAGCCTTTGCTACTTGCTTGTAGGCGCGCGTGCTGATCCAGCCACCCGTCTCCTTGTCTTCAGAACCCCACTCATCATAAGATTCAGTTTGAGGCTTTCAATTTCATCTTGCAAATTCAGTGCTTGTTTCCTTGTTCTTGCTAGTTCTTCGATTGCTTGCAGGACGGGAGCCCTAGTGGCTGGTTGTCGCGCTCCACAAGATCGTGACGGCCTTTGGAGGTGGTGTATCGGTTGCTAAGGCGCGGTCTTGGAAGGCTGTAGTCGGGCCGTGAACGTCATCTCCATCCACCAAATCGAGTGATCTGACGCCTCTCATCGAAAGATCGTCCATAAACCCTAGCGGGTTCATATCATGACCCACGTTACCTAGGACTCTAGGAGTTCCATCGGGTGCTTCCAAATTGATTTCTGATGCTATGGTACGTTCAACGCAAACCATGCACCAATCTTACGTCAAGATTAGCACTATATGTCCGAAAGGCCGAAACGATCTTCCACTTGAGCCTCGTTACCTAGTGGTACCATCGAGTGCATCCAAAACGATTTATGAGCCTATGGTACGTCCAGCGCAAACCATGCATCTATCTTGCACCGACACTAACCCTGCCTCCAAACGGAAAGAACTGAGATTCCACATGACCCGCGTCACCTATGAGTTCCATCGGGTACATCCAAAACGATTGCCGAGCCTGTGGTATGTTCGACGCAAACCGTGCACCTATCTTGCGTCAAGATTAGCACTGTCTCCAAACGGGGCGAAACGAGCTTCCACCTGAGCCTCGTCACCTAGTGGTACCATTGGATGTGTCCAAAACGATTTGTAAGCCTACGGTACATCTAGCGCAAACCATGCACCCATCTTGCACAGACAGTAACACTCTCCAAACAGAAAAGAAGTGAGATTCTACATGACCCACGTCACCTAGGAGTTCCATCGGGTGCGTCCAAAATGATTTTCGAGCCTACGGTATGTTTGACGCAAACCGTGCACCTATCTTGCGTCCAGATTAGCACTATCTCCAAACGAACTTAAACGAGCTTTCACTTGAGCCTCGTCACCTAGGAGTACCATCGGGTGCGTCCAAAACGATTTCTAAGCTGATGGTACGTTTGGCGCAAACCGTGCACCTATCTTGCACTGACACTAACACTGTCTTCGTAAGGAAATAAGTGAGGTTCCACAAGACCCACGTCACCTAGGAGTTCCATCAGGTACCTCCAAAATGATTTCCGAGCCAATAATATGTTCGACGCAAACCGTGCACCTATCTTGCGTCAAGATTAACACTTTCTCCAAACGGACCGAAGCGAGCTTCCACTTGAGCGTCACCACCTAGTGGTACCATCGGGTGCGTCCAAAATGATTTGTAAGCCTATGTTACATCTAGCGCGAACCATGCACCTATCTTGCACCGACACTGACACTGTCTCCAAACGGAAAAGAAGTGAGATTCCTCATGACCCACGTTACCTAGGACACAAGGAGTTCCATCGGGTGCGTCCAAATCGATTTCTAATGCTATGGTACGTTCATCGCAAACCGTGCACCAATCTTGCATCAAGATTAGCACTATGTTCGAAAGGCCGAAACGAGCTTCCTCCTGAGCCTCGTCACCTATTGGTACGATCGAGTGTGTCCAAAATTATTTCTCAGCCTATGGTACGTCTACTGCAAACCATGCACCTATGTTGCATCGACACTAACAATGTCTCCAAACAGAAAGAAGCGAGATTCCACATGACCGATGTCACCTAGGAGTTCCATCGCGTGCGTCCATAATGGTTTCCGATCCTATGGTACGTTCAATGCAAACCATGCACTTATGTTGCGTCAAGATTAGCACTATATGTCCGAAAGGCCGAAACGATCTTCCACTTGAGTCTCGTTACCTACTGGTACCATCGAGTGCATCCAAAACGATTTATGAGCCTATGGTACGTCCAGCGCAAACCATGCACCTATCTTGCAACCGACACTAACTAACCCTGCTCGCAAACGGAAAGAAGTGAGATTCCACATGACCCACGTCACCTATGAGTTCCATCGGGTGCATCCAAAACGATTGCCGAGCCTATGGTACGTTCGACGCAAACCATGCACCTATCTTGCGCCAAGATTAGCACTGTCTCTCAAATGGGCGAAACGAGCTTCCACCGAGCCTCGTCACCTAGTGGTACCATTGGGTGTGCCCAAAATGATTTGTAAGCCTATGGTACATCTAGCGCAACCCATGCACCTATCTTGCACTGACACTAACACTGTCTCTAAACGGAGAGAAGTGAGATTCCACATGACCCACGTCACCTAGGAGTACCATCGGGTGCGCCCAAAACGATTTCTAAGCTGATGGTACGTTTGGCGCAAACCCGTGCACCTATCTTGCACCGACACTAACACTGTCTCCGTAAGGAAACAAGTGAGGTTCCATATGACTCACGTCACCGGAGTTCCATCGGGTGCGCCCAAATCGATTTCTGATCCTATGGTACGTTCATCGCAAACCGTGCACCTATCTTGCGTTAAGATTAGCACTATGTTTGAAAGGTCAAACGAGCTTCCACTTGAGCCTCGTCACACTGTTGGTACCATCGAAAAGCGCCCAAAATGATTTCTGAGCCTATGGTACATATAGTGCAAACCATGCACCTATCTTGCATCGACACTAACAATGTCTCCAAACAGAAAGAAGCAAGATTCCACATGACCCACGTCACCTAGGAGTTCCATCGGTTGCGCCCAAATTGATTTTCGATGCTATGGTACGTTCAACGCAAAACCATGCACCTATCTTTGCGTCAAGATTAGCACTATATGTCCGAAAGGCGAAATGATCTTCCACTTGAGCCTCGTTACCTAGTGGTACCATCGAAAAGGCCCAAAATGATTTATGAGCCTATGGTACGTCCAGCGCAAACCATGCACCTATCTTGCACGGAGACTAACCCTGCCTCCAAACAGAAAGAAGTGAGATTCCACATGACCCATGTCACCTAGGAGTTACATCGGGTGCATCCAAAATGATTGCCGAGCCTATGGTACGTTCGACGCAAACCGTGCACCTATCTTGCGTTAAGATTAGCACTGTCTCCAAACGGGCAGAAACAAGCTTCCACCTGAGCCTCGTCACCTAGTGGTACCATTGGGTGTGTCCAAAATGATTTGTAAGCCTATGGTACATCTAGCGCAACCCATGCACCTATCTTGCATCGACACACTAACTGCTGTCTCTAAACGGAGAGAAGTGAGATTCCACATGACCCACGTCACCTAGGAGTACCATCGGGTGCGTCCAAAATGATTTCTAAGCTGATGGTACGTTTGGCGCAAACCGTGCACCTATCTTGCACCGACACTAACACTGTCTCCGTAAGGAAACAAGTGAGGTTCCACATGACTCACGTCACCTAGGAGTTCCATCGGGTGCGTCCAAATTGATTTCTGATCCTATGGTACGTTCGTCGCAAACCGTGCACCTATCTTGCGTTAAGATTAGCACTATGTTTGAAAGGCCGAAACGAGCTTCCACTTGAGCCTCGTCACCTATTGGTACCATCGACTGCGTCCAAAATGATTTCTGAGCCTATGGTACATATAGTGCAAACCATGCACCTATCTTGCATCGACACTAACAATGTCTCCAAACAGAAAGAAGCGAGATTCCACATGACCCACGTCAGCTAGGAGTTCCATCGGGTGCGTCCAAATTGATTTCTGATGCTATGGTACGTTCAACGCAAACCGTGCACCTATCTTGCGTCAAGATTAGCACTATATGTCCGAAAAGGCCGAAACGATCTTCCACTTGAGCCTCGTTACCTAGTGGTACCATCGAGTGCATCCAAAACGATTTATGAGCCTATGGTACGTCCAGCTTAAACCATGCACCTATCTTGCACTGACACTAACCCTGCCTCCAAACAGAAAGAAGTGAGATTCCACATGACCCGCGTCACCTATGAGTTCCATCGGGTGCATCCAGAACGATTGCCGAGCCTGTGGTACGTTCGACGCAAACCGTGCACCTATCTTGCGTCAAGATTAGCACTGTCTCCAAACGGGGCGAAACGAGCTTCCACCTGAGCCTCGTCACCTAGTGGTACCACTGGGTGTGTCCAAAACAATTTGTAAGCCTATGGTACATCTAGCGCAAACCATGCACCTATCTTGCACCGACACTAATGCTATCTCTAAATGGATAGAAGTGAGATACCACATGACCCACGTCACCTAGGAGTTCCATTGGGTGCATCCAAAACGATTGCCGAGCCTGTGGTATTTTTGACGCAAACCGTGCACCTATCTTGCGTCAAGATTAGCACTGTCTCCAAATGGGCCAAACGAGCTTCCACCGAGACTCGTCACCTAGTGGTACCATTGGGTGTGTCCAAAACGATTTGTAAGCTTCACGGTACATCTAGCGCAAACCATGCACCTATCTTTGCACCGACACTAACACTGTCTCTAAACGGAGAGAAGTGAGATTCCACACGACTCACGTCACCTAGGAGTAGCACCGGGTGCGTCCAAAATGATTTCTAAGCTGATGGTACGTTTGGCGCAAACCGTGCACCTATCTTGCACTAACACTTACACTGTCTCCATAAGGAAACAAGTGAGGTTCCACATGACCCACGTCACCTAGGAATTCCATCGGGTGCGTCCAAAATGATTTCTGAGCCAATAATATGTTCGACGCAAACCATGCACCTATCTTGCGTCAAGATTAACACTTTCTCCAAACGGACCGAAGCGAGCTTCCATTTGAGCCTCGTCACCTAGTGGTACCATCGGGTGCGTCCAAAATGATTTGTAAGCCTATGGTACATCTAGCGCAAACCATGCACCTATCTTGCACCAACACTAACACCTTCTCCAAACGGAAAAGAAGTGAGATTCCTCATGACCCACGTTACCTAGGACTCTAGGAGTTCCATCGGGTGCGTCCAAATTGATTTCTGATGCTATGGTACGTTCAACGCAAACCATACACCAATGTTACGTCAAGATTAGCACTATATGTCCGAAAAGGCCGAAACGATCTTCCACTTGAGCCTCGTTGCCTAGTGGTACCATCGAGTGCATCCAAAACGATTTATGAGCCTATGGTACGTCCAGCGCAAACCATGCACCTATCTTGCACCGACACTAACCCTGCCTCCAAATGGAAAGAACTGAGATCCCACATGACCCGCATCACCTATGAGTTCCATCGGGTGCATCCAAAACGATTGCCGAGCCTGTGGTACGTTCGACGCAAACCGTGCACCTATCTTGCGTCAAGATTAGCACTGTCTCCAAACGGGCGGAAACGAGCTTCCACCGAGCCTCGTCACCTAGTGGTACCATTGGGTGTGTCCAAAACGATTTGTAAGCCTACGGTACATCTAGCGCAAAACCATGCACCCATCTTGCTTGCACAGCAGTAACACTCTCCAAACAGAAAAGAAGTGAGATTCCACATGACCCACGTCACCTAGGAGTTCCATCGGTGCGCCCAAAATGATTTTCGAGCCTATGGTATGTTTGATTTAACCGTGCACCTATCTTGCGTCCAGATTAGCACTATCTCCAAATGGACTTAAACGAGCTTTCACTTGAGCATCGTCACCTAGGAGTACCATCGGGTGCGTCCAAAACGATTTCTAAGCTGATGGTACGTTTGGCGCACACCGTGCACCTATCTTGCACTGACACTAACACTGTCTTCGTAAGGAAACAAGTGAGGTTCCACATGACCCACGTCACCTAGGAGTTCCATCAAGTACCTCCAAAATGATTTCTGAGCCAATAATATGTTTGACGCAAACCGTGCACCTATCTTGGTCAAGATTAACACTTTCTCCAAACAGACCGAAGCGAGCTTCCACTTGAGCGTCAACACCTAGTGGTATCATCGGGTGCGTCCAAAACGATTTGTAAGCCTATGGTACATCTAGCACAAATCATGCACCTATCTTGCACCGACACTGACACTGTCTCCAAATGGAAAAGAAGTGAGATTCCTCATGACCCACGTTACCTAGGACACTAGGAGTTCCATCGGGTGCGTCCAAATTGATTTCTAATGCTATGATACGTTCATCGCAAACTGTGCACCAATCTTGCATCAAGATTAGCACTATGTTCGAAAGGCCGAAATTAGATTCCTCCTGAGCCTCGTCACCTATTGGTACCATCGAGTGCGTCCAAAATGATTTCTGAGCCTATGGTACGTCCAGCGCAAACCATGCACCTATCTTGCACCGACACTAACAATGTCTCCAAACAGAAAGAAGCGAGATTCCACATGACCGACGTCACCTAGGAGTTCCATCGCGTGCGTCCATAATGGTTTCCGATCCTATGGTACGTTCGACGCAAACCGTGCACCTATCTTGCGTCAAGATTAGCACTGTCTCCAAACGGGGCGAAACGAGCTTCCACCTGAGCCTCGTCACCTAGTGGTACCATTGGGTGTGTCCAAAACAATTTGTAAGCCTATGGTACATCTAGCGCAAACCATGCACCTATCTTGCACCGACACTAATGCTGTCTCTAAACGGATAGAAGTGAGATACCACATGACCCACGTCACCTAGGAGTTCCATTGGGTGCATCCAAAACGATTGCCGAGCCTGTGGTATTTTTGACGCAAACCGTGCACCTATCTTGCGTCAAGATTAGCACTGTCTCCAAATGGGCCAAAACGAGCTTCCACCTGAGACTCGTCACCTAGTGGTACCATTGGGTGTGTCCAAAATGATTTGTAAGCCTACGGTACATCTAGCGCAAACCATGCACCTATCTTGCACCGACACTAACACTGTCTCTAAACGGAGAGAAGTGACATTCCACACGACTCACGTCACCTAGGAGTAGCACCAAAAGCGCCCAAAATGATTTCTAAGCTGATGGTACGTTTGGCGCAAACCGTGCACCTATCTTGCACTAACACTTACACTGTCTCCATAAGGAAACAAGTGAGGTTCCACATGACCCACGTCACCTAGGAATTCCATCGGGTGCGTCCAAAATGATTTCTGAGCCAATAATATGTTCGACGCAAACCATGCACCTATCTTGCGTCAAGATTAACACTTTCTCCAAACGGACCAAGCGAAGCTTCCATTTGAGCCTCGTCACCTAGTGGTACCATCGGCAAAAGCGTCCAAAATGATTTGTAAGCCTATGGTACATCTAGCGCAAACCATGCACCTATCTTGCACCAACACTAACACCATCTCCAAACGGAAAAGAAGTGAGATTCCTCATGACCCACGTTACCTAGGACTCTAGGAGTTCCATCGGGTGCGTCCAAATTGATTTCTGATGCTATGGTACGTTCAACGCAAACCATACACCAATCTTTCGTCAAGATTAGCACTATATGTCCGAAAGGCCAAAACGATCTTCCACTTGAGCCTCGTTGCCTAGTGGTACCATCGAGTGCATCCAAAAGCGATTTATGAGCCTATGGTACGTCCAGCGCAAACCATGCACCTATCTTTGCGCCGACACTAACCCTGCCTCCAAACGGAAAGAACAGAGATCCCACATGACCCGCGTCACCTATGAGTTCCATCGGGTGCATCCAAAATGATTGCCGAGCCTGTGGTACGTTTCGACGCAAACCGTGCACCTATCTTGCGTCAAGATTAGTAGCACTGTCTCCAAACGGGCGTAAACGAAGCTTCCACCCGAGCCTCGTCACCTAGTGGTACCATTGGGTGTGTCCAAAACGATTTGTAAGCCTACGGTACATCTAGCGCAAAACCATGCACCCATCTTGCATGCGACACTAACACTCTCTCAAACAGAAAAGAAGTGAGATTCCACATGACCCACGTCACCTAGGAGTTCCATCGGGTGCGGCCCAAAATGATTTTCGAGCCTATGGTATGTTTTGACGCAAACCGTGCACCTATCTTGCGCCCAGATTAGCACTATCTCCAAATGGACTTAAACGAGCTTTCACTTGAGCATCGTCACCTAGGAGTACCACGCGCCCAAAACGATTTCTAAGCTGATGGTACGCACTAACCGTGCACCTATCTTGCAATCGACACTAACACTGTCTTCGTAAGGAAACAAGTGAGGTTCCACATGACCCACGTCACCTAGGAGTTCCATCAAGTACCTCCAAAATGATTTCTGAGCCAATAATATGTTCGACGCAAAACCATGCACCTATCTTGGTCAAGATTAACACTTTCTCCAAACGGACCGAAGCGAGCTTCCATTTGAGCGTCAACACCTAGTGGTATCATCGGGTGCGCCCAAAACGATTTGTAAGCCTATGGTACATCTAGCACAAATCATGCACCTATCTTGCACCAACACTACGACACTGTCTCCAAATGGAAAAGAAGTGAGATTCCTCATGACCCACGTTACCTAGGACACTAGGAGTTCCATCGGTGCGCCCAAATTGATTTCTAATAATGCTGTATATCGTTCATCACAAACCATGCACCAATCTTGCATCAAGATTAGCACTATATGTCCGAAAAGGCCGAAATGAGATTCCTCCACGAGCCTCGTCACCTATTGGTACCATCGAGTGCGTCCAAAATCATTTATGAGCCTATGGTACGCGTCCAGCGCAAACCATGCACCTATCTTGCACCGACACTAACAATGTCTCCAAACAGAAGAAGCGAGATTCCACATGACGACGTCACCTAGGAGTTCCATCGGCGTGCGTCCATAATGGTTTCCGATCCTATGGTACGTTCAACGCAAACCGTGCACCTATCTTGCATCAAGATTAGCACTATATGTCCGAAAGGTCAAACGATCTTCCACTTGAGCCTCTCGCTACCAAGTGGTACCATCGAAAGTGCATCCAAAAGGATTTATGAGCCTATGGTACGTCCAGCGCACACCATGCACCTATCTTGCACCGACACTAACCCTGCCTCCAAATGGGAAGAAGTGAGATTCCACATGACCCACGTCACCTATGAGTTCCATCGGGTGCATCCAAAACGATTGCCGAGCCTGTGGTACGTTCGACGCAAACCGTGCACCAATCTTGCGTCAAGATTAACACTGTCTCCAAACGGGGCGAAACGAGCTTCCACCTGAGCCTCGTCACCTAGTGGTACCATTGGGTGTGTCCAAAACGATTTGTAAGCCTACGGTACATCTAGCGCAAACCATGCACCTATCTTGCACCGACACTAACACTGTCTCTAAACGGAGAGAAGTGAGATTCCACACGACTCACGTCACCTAGGAGTAGCACCGGGTGCGTCCAAAATGATTTCTAAGCTGATGGTACGTTTGGCGCAAACCGTGCACCTATCTTGCACTAACACTTACACTGTCTCCGTAAGGAAACAAGTGAGGTTCCACAAGACCCACGTCACCTAGGAATTCCATCGGGTGCGTCCAAAATGATTTCCGAGCCAATAATATGTTCGACGCAAACCATGCACCTATCTTGCGTCAAGATTAACACTTTCTCCAAACGGACCGAAGCGAGCTTCCACTTGAGCCTCGTCACCTAGTGGTACCATCGGGTGCGTCCAAAATGATTTGTAAGCCTATGGTACATCTAGCGCAAACCATGCACCTATCTTGCACCAACACTGACACCGTCTCCAAACAGAAAAGAAGTGAGATTCCTCATGACCCACGTTAACTAGGACTCTAGGAGTTCCATCGGGTGCGTCCAAATTGATTTCTGATGCTATGGTACGTTCAACGCAAACCATACACCAATCTTTCGTCAAGATTAGCACTATATGTCCGAAAGGCCAAAACGATCTTCCACTTGAGCCTCATTGCCTAGTGGTACCACCGAGTGCATCCAAAACGATTTATGAGCTTATGGTACGTCCAGCGCAAACCATGCACCTATCTTGCACCGACACTAACCCTGCCTCCAAATGGAAAGAAGTGAGATTCCACATGACCCACGTCACCTATGAGTTCCATCGGGTGCATCCAAAACGATTGCCGAGCCTGTGGTACGTTCGACGCAAACCGTGCACCTATCTTGCGTCAAGATTAGCACTGTCTCCAAACGGGGCGAAACGAGCTTCCACCTGAGCCTCGTCACCTAGTGGTACCATTGGGTGTGTCCAAAACGATTTGTAAGCCTACGGTACATCTAGCGCAAACCATGCACCCATCTTGCACAAACAGTAACACTCTCCAAACAGAAAAGAAGTGAGATTCCACATGACCCACGTCAGCTAGGAGTTCCATCGGGTGCGTCCAAAATGATTTTCGAGCCTATGGTATGTTTGACGCAAACCGTGCACCTATCTTGCGTCCAGATTAGCACTATCTCCAAATGGACTTAAACGAGCTTTCACTTGAGCCTCGTCACCTAGGAGTACCATCGGGTGCGTCCAAAACGATTTCTAAGCTGATGGTACGTTTGGCGCACACCGTGCACCTATCTTGCACTGACACTAACACTGTCTTCGTAAGGAAACAAGTGAGGTTCCACATGACCCACGTCACCTAGGAGTTCCATCAAGTACCTCCAAAATGATTTCTGAGCCAATAATATGTTCGACGCAAACCGTGCACCTATCTTGGTCAAGATTAACACTTTCTCCAAACAGACCGAAGCGAGCTTCCACTTGAGCGTCAACACCTAGTGGTATCATCGGGAGCGTCCAAAACGATTTGTAAGCCTATGGTACATCTAGCACAAATCATGCACCTATCTTGCACCGACACTGACACTGTCTCCAAATGGAAAAGAAGTGAGATTCCTCATGACCCACGTTACCTAGGACACTAGGAGTTCCATCGGGTGCGTCCAAATTGATTTCTAATGCTATGATACGTTCATCACAAACCATGCACCAATCTTGCATCAAGATTAGCACTATGTTCGAAAGGCCGAAATGAGATTCCTCCTGAGCCTCGTCACCTATTTGTACCATCGAGTGCGTCCAAAATGATTTCTGAGCCTATGGTACATCCAGCGCAAACCATGCACCTATCTTGCACCGACACTAACAATGTCTCCAAACAGAAAGAAGCGAGATTCCACATGACCGACGTCACCTAGGAGTTCCATCGCGTGCGTCCATAATGGTTTCCGATCCTATGGTACGTTCAACGCAAACCGTGCACCTATCTTGCATCAAGATTAGCACTATATGTCTGAAAGGCCGAAATGATCTTCCACTTGAGCCTCGTTACCAAGTGGTACCATCGAGTGCATCCAAAAGGATTTATGAGCCTATGGTACGTCCAGCGCAAACCATGCACCTATCTTGCACCGACACTAACCCTGCCTCCAAACGGAAAGAAGTGAGATTCCACATGACCCACGTCACCTATGAGTTCCATCGGGTGCATCCAAAACGATTGCCGAGCCTGTGGTACGTTCGACGCAAACCGTGCACCTATCTTGCGTCAAGATTAGCACTGTCTCCAAACGGGGCGAAACGAGCTTCCACCTGAGCCTCGTCACCTAGTGGTACCATTGGGTGTGTCCAAAACGAT
The DNA here is from genome assembly GCA_904845875.1 of Miscanthus lutarioriparius. NCBI lineage: Eukaryota > Viridiplantae > Streptophyta > Magnoliopsida > Poales > Poaceae > Miscanthus > Miscanthus lutarioriparius. Next base: position 30,251 of record CAJGYO010000291.1, read on the forward strand.
TTGTAAGCCTACGGTACATCTAGCGCAAACCATGCACCTATCTTGCACCGACACTAACACTGTCTCTAAACGGAGAGAAGTGAGATTCCACACGACCCACGTCACCTAGGAGTACCACCGGGTGCGTCCAAAATGATTTCTAAGCTGATGGTACGTTTGGCGCAAACCGTGCACCTATCTTGCACTAACACTTACACTGTCTCCGTAAGGAAACAAGTGAGGTTCCACATGACCCACGTCACCTAGGAATTCCATTGGGTGCGTCCAAAATGATTTCCGAGCCAATAATATGTTCGACGCAAACCATGCACCTATCTTGCGTCAAGATTAACACTTTCTCCAAACGGACCGAAGCGAGCTTCCACTTGAGCCTCGTCACCTAGTGGTACCATCGGGTGCGTCCAAAATGATTTGTAAGCCTATGGTACATCTAGCGCAAACCATGCACCTATCTTGCACCAACACTGACACCGTCTCCAAACAGAAAAGAAGTGAGATTCCTCATGACCCACGTTAACTAGGACTCTAGGAGTTCCATCGGGTGCGTCCAAATTGATTTCTGATGCTATGGTACGTTCAACGCAAACCATACACCAATCTTATGTCAAGATTAGCACTATATGTCTGAAAGGCCAAAACGATCTTCCACTTGAGCCTCGTTGCCTAGTGGTACCATCGAGTGCATCCAAAACGATTTATGAGCCTATGGTACGTCCAGCGCAAACCATGCACCTATCTTGCACCGACACTAACCCTGCCTCCAAACGGAAAGAACTGAGATCCCACATGACCCGCGTCACCTATGAGTTCCATCGGGTGCATCCAAAACGATTGCCGAGCCTGTGGTACGTTCGACGCAAACCGTGCACCTATCTTGCGTCAAGATTAGCACTGTCTCCAAACGGGGCGAAACGAGCTTCCACCTGAGCCTCGTCACCTAGTGGTACCATTGGGTGTGTCCAAAACGATTTGTAAGCCTACGGTACATCTAGCGCAAACCATGCACCCATCTTGCACAGACAGTAACACTCTCCAAACAGAAAAGAAGTGAGATTCCACATGACCCACGTCACCTAGGAGTTCCATCGGGTGCGTCCAAAATGATTTTCGAGCCTATGGTATGTTTGACGCAAACCGTGCACCTATCTTGCGTCCAGATTAGCACTATCTCCAAATGGACTTAAACGAGCTTTCACTTGAGCATCGTCACCTAGGAGTACCATCGGGTGCGTCCAAAACGATTTCTAAGCTGATGGTACGTTTGGCGCACACCGTGCACCTATCTTGCACTGACACTAACACTGTCTTCGTAAGGAAACAAGTGAGGTTCCACATGACCCACGTCACCTAGGAGTTCCATCAGGTACCTCCAAAATGATTTCCGAGACAATAATATGTTCGACGCAAACCGTGCACCTATCTTGGTCAAGATTAACACTTTCTCCAAACGGACCGAAGCGAGCTTCCACTTGAGCGTCAACACCTAGTGGTATCATCGGGTGCGTCCAAAACGATTTGTAAGCCTATGGTACATCTAGCACAAACCATGCACCTATCTTGCACCGACACTGACACTGTCTCCAAACGGAAAAGAAGTGAGATTCCTCATGACCCACGTTACCTAGGACACTAGGAGTTCCATCAAAGTGCGTCCAAATTGATTTCTAATGCTATGATACGTTCATCGCAAACCGTGCACCAATCTTGCATCAAGGTTAGCACTATGTTCGAAAGGCCGAAACGAGCTTCCTCCTGAGCCTCGTCACCTATTGGTACCATCGAGTGCGTCCAAAATGATTTCTGAGCCTATGGTACGTCCATCGCAAACCATGCACCTATGTTGCACCGACACACTAACAATGTCTCCAAACAGAAAGAAGCGAGATTCCACATGACCGATGTCACCTAGGAGTTCCATCGGCGTGCATCCATAATGGTTTCCGATCCTATGGTACGCGTTCAATGCAAACCCGTGCACCTATCTTGCGTCAAGATTAGCACTATATGTCCAAAGGGCGAAACGATCTTCCACTTGAGTCTCGTTACCTACTGGTACCATCGGTGATGAGGACATCAACACCGACGGCGCATCTAGCGCCGAAACCATGCACCTATCTTGCTGCCGGTCCTCTAACCGTGCTCGTGCTCGAGAAGTGAATTAATCATCAAGTGAGTTGCCTCTTGAGCTCCTGTCCATCTTGTTTAGATCTTGGAAATGCGTGCACTCTTGTTTTGATTAGGAACCAAGGAGAAGACCGAAAGGGAGAAGGATTCGAGATGGCTGGATTCGGACTGCAGAAAGGCACCAACTTGTGACCATCACCACGGTTGCATACGGAGTCGGATTCGGGCGCTTTAGGACTTGTTGGAAAGCTTATCAAGTCTACTTTCATATGGAACCAGTTCCACGTCCATATCTGTTCGGCAGCATCGGCAATTATTCAATTACCGTCGAGAGGTCTTTATGTCCAGGGTGCTGCTGTCCACCTTATTTTAGTCCGATGGGCTGTGTATCGTCTTAGGGTCCATTAGGGACGTGTCTTAGGGTTGAGTATGACCCAAACACCTTGTTGGTCGTCCACCCCATGTTATATACCCTTTGGCCGCCGCCAAGACACTCGGGTTTTGTTTAGATCAAGTTTAGCCTTTGCTACTTGCTTGTAGGTGTGCGTGCTGATCCAGCCGCCCACCTCTCCTTGTCTTCGGAACCCCACTCATAATAAGATTTAGTTTGAGGTTTTCAATTTCATCTTGCAAATTCAGTGCTTGTTTCCTTGTTCTTGCTAGTTCTTGATTGCTTGCAGGACGGGAGCCCTAGTGGCTGGTTGTCGCGCTCCACAAGATCGTGACGGCACTTTTGGAGGTGGTGTGCATCGGTTGCTAAAGGCGCAGTCTTGGAAGGCTGTAGTCGGGCCGTGAACGTCATCTCCATCCACCAAATAGAGTTATCCCATGCCTCTCATCGAAGATCGTCCACAAACCCTAGCGGGTTCTTAGTCATCGAGTGCATCCAAAATGATTTATGAGCCTATGGTACGTCCAGCGCAAACCATGCACCTATCTTGCACCGACACTAACCCTGCCTGCAAACGGAAAGAAGTGAGATTCCACATGACCCACGTCACCTATTAGTTCCATCGGGTGCATCCAAAGCGATTGCCGAGCCTGTGGTACGTTCGACGCAAACCGTGCACCTATCTTGCGTCAAGATTAGCACTGTCTCCAAACGGGCAGAAATGAGCTTCCACCTGAGCCTCGTCACCTAGTGGTACCACTGGGTGTGTCCAAAACGATTTGTAAGCCTATGGTACATCTAGCGCAAACCATGCACCTATCTTGCACCGACACTAACGCTGTCTCTAAACGGAGAGAAGTGAGATTCCACATGACCCACGTCACCTAGGAGTACCATCGGGTGCGTCCAAAACGATTTCTAAGCTGATGGAACGTTTGGTGCAAACCGTGCACCTATCTTGCACCGACACTAACACTGTCTCCGTAAGGAAACAAGTGAGGTTCCACATGACTCATGTCACCTAGGAGTTCCATCGAGTGCGTCCAAAATGATTTATGAGCCTATGGTACGTCCAGCGCAAACCATGCACCTATCTTGCACGGAGCCTAACCCTGCCTCCAAACAGAAAGAAGTGAGATTCCACATGACCCATGTCACCTAGGATTTCCATCGGGTGCATCCAAAACGATTGCCGAGCCTATGGTACGTTCGACGCAAACCGTGCACCTATCTTGCGTCAAGATTAGCACTTTCTCCAAACGGACCAAAGCGAGCTTCCACTTGAGCCTCGTAACCTAGTGGTACCATCGGGTGCCTCCGAAATGATTTGTATGCCTACGGTACATCTAGCACAAACCATGCACCTATCTTGCACTGACACAAACACTATCTCCAAACAGAAAAGAAGTGAGATTCCACATGAGCCACGTCACCTAGGAGTTCCATCGGGTGCGTCCAAAATGATTTTCGAGCCTATGGTATGTTTGACGCAAACCGTGCACCTATCTTGCGTCCAGATTAGCACTATCTTCAAACGGATTTAAACGAGCTTTCACTTGAGCCTCGTCACCTAGGAGTACCATCGGGTGCGTCCAAAATGATTTCTAAGCTGATGGTACGTTTGGCGCAAACCGTGCACCTATCTTGCACCGACAATAACACAGTCTCCGTAAGGAAACATGTGAGGTTCCTTATGACCCACGTCACCTAGGAGTTCCATCAGGTACGTCCAAAATGATTTCCGAGCCAATAATATGTTCGACGCAAACCGTGCACCTATCTTGCGTCAAGATTAACACTTTCTCCAAATGGACCGAAGCGAGCTTCCACTTGAGCCTCGTCACCTAGTGGTACCATCGGGTGCGTCCAAAATGATTTGTAAGCCTATGGTACATCTAGCGCGAACCATGCACCTATCTTGCACCAACACTAACACTGTCTGCAAACAGAAAAGAAGTGAGATTCGTCATAACTAATATGGTCCCGCTAGGGTGAATCCCAATCTTTCGATGAGAGAAGGTGGATAACTCGATTTGGGGATGGAGATGACGTTCACGGCCCGACTACAGCCTTCCAAGCTGCGCCTTAGCAACCGATACACCACCTCCAACGGGCGTCGCGATCTTGTGGAGCACGATCAACCAAACCACTAGGGTAATTCCTGCAAGCAATCGAGGAACAAGCAAGAACAAGTAGAACAAGCAACTCAATTGCAAATATGGAGATGAAAAACCAATCTGAACTCATAAAGTTGGGGTTCTGAATCAAGTAGAACGGATGGTCTAGTCGACACACGCGTCTACAAGGAAGTAGCAATGGCTAAACTTTCAACAAACAAAACCCAATTGTTCTTGGTGGTGGCTAAGGGGTATATGAAGGTGGAAGGACTACCACCAGCGTGTTGGGGTCGTGCTCCAACCCTAGGACGCATCCCTAATGGACCCAACTTGATACACGGCCCATTGGACCAAACTAAGGCGACGCAGCACCTTTGAACAGAAAACCTCTCGGTAGTAATTCGGTCATTGCGGCCACCTCAGAACAGATATGGACTTGATTCTAGATCCATGTGAAAATAGACTTCATAAGGATTCCATGAAGTACTTGAACGCCTCAATCCGAGTCCGTATACGACCGTGGTGAACATCACAAGTTGGAGCTGTCCTGGAGTCCGAATCCAGCCCCAAAACGTGTTGGATTTGATCTCTTTCTTTCCTTGGACCAAAAGTGACGTGGTGTCCAGGTGGAGGACGTTGGGAATACTTGGATTTGGTCCCCAATCAACTTCATTAACCTTCCATGCTTTCCATATGCAATCAAACCTTCCCTTAATCCATGTAAGTAATTCTCTTGAAAATGAAAATATATACATTTTATGGTGGAGCACCAATTCATCAAATGCATCAATGATAAGCCTCATATAGAATGGTTGCACCTTTAGTATAGAAGTGGTTGGCATGGTCATATTTGAGCCAATGATGTCCTCATCATTCTCCCTTCTTGACAGCAAACCGTCCTCGGTTTGACCTTTGTTGGAGGATGTGTTGTAGGTAAAAGTGAACCGTGCTCCCCTTCTTGATATTTATCCTGTTGCATATGGGAAAAACTAGGAAAACTTTGCAAGACTTCATTTGTGTTAGTGCAGCCCTCAATTTGATCATGGTATTGTGGCCCAAAAGGATATTTCAGATTAGAGCAAATATAAACTTTATGCACCAAATATTCTCCTTTGCGGTCATATTTGCCAATTGCATGAAGTTTAACAATGATTAAAACTTGGCAAACCAGAATCAAATTTAAGTTTCTCTTTTAGACAATTTAGATTACACAGAATATCAAATTCAATATAACCCAAAGTATTTAAAGAGGATAGCAAATTCAGTTCATCTTGTGCACATGTAATAGGATGAAAAAGCTTATCTTCAGCACATTTGTATGGTTCCAAACCAAAAGTATCACACTTATTCGCTACTTGTGGCATAGGAGTAAAAAGAATCATCAGCACACAACTCCTCTTTATCACAAGGAACAACAAGTAATTCATTTTGTGACAAAGGAAAATCAACAGTGGGTTCCACTATTTGTTGCTCTTCATTAGCATGCAGAATGGACAAATTTTGGACATTATGGGTCACATCATTCTTGCAAGTATTCACAGATAATAGGATCTCCTTTTCAGCATTGAGAGCAAGACAAAACAATTGACCAATATGGCTATAAGAATTGCTAATTAACAAGGTTTGAATTTCAGAATTGAACCCTCTCATGAACCTACTCATAACATCTTCCATGCATTCATCTAATCCACCAAACATGATGCAAATCTTAAAATCATGGTAGTATGCTTTTACAGTCCTACTATCTTGCTTCAAGTTGTCTAATTTTGCAACCAAATAATCAGCATAATATGCAGGAACGAATGCATCTCTAAAAAGAAATTTGAAGTCTTCCCAAGATTTTGGAACTTTGTTGTGCCTACAAATGTGTTTCCATTCTAGCAAAGCAAATTCAGTCAAAACATTGGAGGCAATATAAATCTTTTGTTTCTCAGACAGGTCATGCTCATCAAATTCATTATCTACTTTTAGCTCCCAATCAATGTAAGCTTTAGGATCAAACTTACCATCATATAACGGCAAGTGTTGAATGACATCCTGAATATGAGGGTCTAATTTCAACAGCTCAAAAATCTTCCGTATCACCTGCCATGATTAGTAGAAAACAAGAAACACAAAAAAAATATGTATCCTCCTATCAACTACTAGGATGTGTCGGTTGTAATTCTCTCAAACTCAACTTGTTAAAACAATCCCTTACAAGTTCTTACCAAGCCAAACAGGAGGTGACGGCAACCAACAAGTCTGCAAACCGTGGAATGAAGTGTATCGGTGCCGCAACAACAACACACCTATCAAGCTGTAGTCGAAATATGTGGAGCTATAGGTGGGCTGAAGCAAGGAAGTACTAGCACCACGTTAATCACAAAAGCAAGCTAAATAATTGTTCAACGGTGGTACTGTGCTGGTCCTAGCTTAGACCGTGCTAGAGGTGTGAGCCAAAGGACACAAAGAAAGTCACAACACACCACCGAAAACAATGGAGAAGCACAACGAACAGCCCTTTTCTTCCTTTTCTTTTCTTTTCTTTTCTTTCTCTCTCTCTCTCTTCTAACAGCCCCTTTTTTTCTTTTTTTTCTTTTTTTTTTTTTTTTTAAATTTTTTTTTCTCTCTCTCTCTAGAGTAAAACCAAGCCAATATGTATGCACAAGTGCAAAAAGCAACAAGATTTAATAACACGGCGCAACAACCAATTCAGAGTCCACAACGATTCCAACTCGGTCTTTAACAAGATTAGAACTCTAGAGTGAGCTGAGCTAATATGGATATGTTGGACGTGGAGAAGTTGAGTATAGATATGAACTTTTGCTGCACAAAGATGTACTCAGATTCGGACTCAAAACAGCAACAAGACAGCTATCAATTTGGACTCAAAACCGATTCCAACTCGAACTTCAACACCACGTGGGATTCGGTCTCAAAACAAACTAAGATTCCTACTCAGACTTGAACACAAGGATGTATTCGGATTCAGCCAACAGAAGGTTTATATGGTAGCACACGGCTGTGACATCATTGGCTCAAATATGACCATGCCAACCACTTCTATACTAAAGGTGCAACCATTCTATATGAGGCTTATCATTGATGCATTTGATGAATTGGTGCTCCACCATAAAATGTGTATATTTTCATTTTCAGAATTACTTACATGGATTAAGGGAAGGTTTGATTGCATATGGAAAGCATGGAAGGTTAATGAAGTTGATTGGGGACCAAATCCAAGTATTCCCAACGTCCTCCACCTGGACACCACGTCACTTTTGGTCCAAGGAAAGAAAGAGATCAAATCCAACACGTTTTGGGGCTGGATTCGGACTCCAGGACAGCTCCAACTTGTGATGTTCACCACGGTCGCATACGGACTCGGATTGAGGCGTTCAAGTACTTCATGGAATCCTTATGAAGTCTATTTTCACATGGATCTAGAATCAAGTCCATATCTGTTCTGAGGTGGCCGCAATGACCGAATTACTACCGAGAGGTTTTCTGTTCAAAGGTGCTGCGTCGCCTTAGTTTGGTCCAATGGGCCGTGTATCAAGTTGGGTCCATTAGGGATGCGTCCTAGGGTTGGAGCACGACCCCAACACGCTGGTGGTAGTCCTTCCACCTTCATATACCCCTTAGCCACCACCAAGAACAATTGGGTTTTGTTTGTTGAAAGTTTAGCCATTGCTACTTCCTTGTAGACGCGTGTGTCGACTAGACCATCCGTTCTACTTGATTCAGAACCCCAACTTTATGAGTTCAGATTGGTTTTTCATCTCCATATTTGCAATTGAGTTGCTTGTTCTACTTGTTCTTGCTTGTTCCTCGATTGCTTGCAGGAATTACCCTAGTGGTTTGGTTGATCGTGCTCCACAAGATCGCGACGCCCGTTGGAGGTGGTGTATCGGTTGCTAAGGCGCAGCTTGGAAGGCTGTAGTCGGGCCGTGAACGTCATCTCCATCCCCAAATCGAGTTATCCACCTTCTCTCATCGAAAGATTGGGATTCACCCTAGCGGGACCATATTAGTTGGTATCAAAGCAAGGTTTATCGGTGAGAGACTTCAAATCCTTTGCTGTTTTTAATTTTTCCTATAGTCCGAATCCAGCCCCAAAACGTGTTGGATTTGATCTCTTTCTTTCCTTGGACCAAAAGTGACGTGGTGTCCAGGTGGAGGACGTTGGGAATACTTGGATTTGGTCCCCAATCAACTTCATTAACCTTCCATGCTTTCCATATGCAATCAAACCTTCCCTTAATCCATGTAAGTAATTCTGAAAATGAAAATATACACATTTTATGGTGGAGCACCAATTCATCAAATGCATCAATGATAAGCCTCATATAGAATGGTTGCACCTTTAGTATAGAAGTGGTTGGCATGGTCATATTTGAGCCAATGATGTCCTCATCAATAACCCACGTTACCTAGGACTCTAGGAGTTCCATCGGGTGCGTCCAAATCGATTTCTGATCCTATGGTACGTTCGTCGCAAACCGTGCACCAATCTTGCATCAAGATTGGCACAATGTCCGAAAGGCCGAAACGAGCTTCCACTTGAGCCTCGTCACCTGTTGGTACCATCGAGTGCGTCCAAAATGATTTCTGAGCCTATGGTTCGTCCAGCGCAAACCATGCACCTATCTTGCACCGACACTAACAATGTCTCCAAACAGAAAGAAGCGAGATTCCACATGACCGACGTCACCTAGGAGTTCCATCGCGTGCGTCCATCATGGTTTCTGATCCTATGGTACGTTCAACGCAAACCGTGCACCTATCTTGCATCAAGATTAGCACTATATGTCCGAAATGCCGAAACTATCTTCCACTTGAGCCTCGTTACCTAGTGGTACCATCGAGTGCATCTAAAAGGATTTATGAGCCTATGGTACGTCCAGCGCAAACCATGAACCTATCTTGCACCGACACTAACCCTGCCTCCAAACGGAAAGAAGTGAGATTCCACATGACCCACGTCACCTATGAGTTCCATCGGGTGCATCCAAAACGATTGCCGAGCCTATGGTACGTTCGACGCAAACCGTGCACCTATCTTGCTTCAAGATTGGCACTGTCTCCAAACGGGCCAAAACGAGCTTCCACCTGAGCCTCGTCACCTAGTGGTACCATTGGGTGTGTCCAAAAGGATTTGTAAGCCTATGGTACATCTAGTGCAAACCATGCACATATCTTGCACCGACACTAACAGTATCTCTAAACGGAGAGAAGTGGGATTCCACATGACCCACGTCACCTAGGAGTACCATCGGGTGCGTCCAAAACGATTATTAAGCTGATGGTACGTTTGGCGCAAACCGTGCACCTATCTTGCACCGACACTAACACTGTCTCTGTAAGGAAACAACTGAGGTTCCACATGACCCACGTCACCTAGGAGTTCCATCGGGTGCATCCAAAATGATTTTCGAGCCAATAGTATGTTCGACGCAAACCATGCACCTATCTTGCGTCAAGATTAACACTTTCTCAAAACGGACCGAAGCGAGCTTCCACCTGAGCCTCGTAACCTAGTGGTACCATCGGGTGCGTCCAAAACGATTTGTAAGCCTATGGTACATCTAGCGCAAACCATGCACCTATCTTACACCGACACTAACACTGTCTCCAAATGAAAAAGAAGTGAGATTCCACATGACCCACGTCACCTAGGAGTACCACCTGGTGCGTCCAAAACGATTTCTAAGCTGATGGTACGTTTGGCGCAAACCATGCACCTATCTTGCTCCGACACTAACACTGTTTGCAAACGGAAAAGAAGAGAGATTCATCATGACCCACGTTACCTAGGACTCCAGGAGTTCCATCGGGTGCGTCCAAATTTATTTCTGATGCTATGGTACGTTCGTCGCAAACCGTGCACCAATCTTGCATCAAGATTAGCACTATGTCCGAAAGGCCAAAACCAGCTCCACCTGAGCCTCATCACCTATTGGTACCATCGAGTGCGTCCAAAATGATTTCTAAGCCTATGGTACGTCCAGCGCAAACCATGCACCTATCTTGCACCGACACTAACAATGTCTCCAAACAAAAAGAAGCGAGATTCCACATGACTGATGTCACCTAGGAGTTCCATCGCATGCATCCATAATGTTTTCTGATCCTATGGTACGTTCAACGCAAACCGTGAACCTATCTTGCGTCAAGATTAGCACTATATGTCCGAAAGGTCGAAACGATCTTCCACTTGAGCCTCGTTACCTAGTGGTACCATCGAGTGCATCCAAAACAATTTATGAGCCTATGGTACGTCCAGCGCAAACCATGCACCTATCTTCCACCGACACTAACCCTGCCTCCAAACGGAAACAAGTGACATTCCACATGACCCACGTCACCTATGAGTTCCATCGGGTGCATCCAAAACGATTGCCGAGCCTGTGGTACATTCGACGCAAACCGTGCAACTATCTTGCGTCAAGATTAGCACTGTCTCCAAACTGGCCGAAACGAGCTTCCACCTGAGCCTCGTCACCTAGTGGTACCATTGGGTGTGTCCAAAATGATTTGTAAGCCTATGGTACATCTAGCACAAACCATGCACCTATCTTGCACAGACACTAACACTGTCTCTAAACGGAGAGAAGTGAGATTCCACATGACCCACATCACCTAGGAGTACCATCAGGTGCGTCCAAAACGATTTCTAAGCTAATGGTACGTTTGGCGCAAACCGTGCACCTATCTTGCACCGACACTAACACTGTCTCTGTAAGGAAACAAGTGAGGTTCCACATGACTCACGTCACCTAGGAGTTCCATTGGGTGCATCCAAATCGATTTCTGATCGTATGGTACGTTCGTCGCAAACCGTGCAACTATCTTGCGTCAATATTAGCACTATGTTTGAAAGGCCGAAACGAGCTTCCACTTGAGCCTTGTCACCTGTTGGTACCATCGAGTGCGTCGAAAATGATTTCTGAGCCTATGGTACGTCTAGTGCAAACCAAGCACCAATCTTGCATCGACACTAACAATGTCTCCAAACAGAAAGAAGCGAGATTCCACATGACCCACATCACCTAGGAGTTCCATCAGGTGCGTCCAAAATGGTTTCCGATCCTATAGTACGTTCAACGCAAACCGTGCACCTATCTTGCGTCAAGATTAGCACTATATGTCCGAAAGTCCGAAACGATCTTCCACTTGAGCCTCATTACCTAGTGGTACCATCGAGTGCGTCCAAAATGATTTATGAGCCTATGGTACGTCCAGCGCAAACCATGCACCTATCTTGCACCGAGACTAACTCTGCCTCCAAACGGAAAGAAGTGAGATCCACATGACCCACGTCACCTAGGAGTTCCATCGGGTGCATCCAAAACGATTGTCGAGCCTATGGTACCTTCAACGCAAACCGTGCACCTATCTTGCGTCAAGATTGGCACTATCTCCAAACCGGCCAAACGAGCTTCCACTTGATCACCTAGTGGTACCATCGGGTGCCTCCAAAACGATTTGTAAGCCTATGGTACATCTAGCGCAAACCATGCACCTATCTTGCACCAACACTAACACTGTCTCTAAACGGAGAGAAGTGATATTCCACATGACCCAGGTCACCTAGGAGTACCATCGGGTGCGTCCAAAATGATTTCTAAGCTGATGGTACGTTTGGCGCAAACCGTGCACCTATCTTGCACCGACACTAACACTATCTCCGTAAGGAAACAACTGGGGTTCCACATGACCCACGTCACCTACGAGTTCCATCGGGTGCATCCAAAATGATTTTCGAGCCAATAGTATGTTCGGCAAAAATCGTGCACCTATCTTGCGTCAAGATTAGCACTTTCTCCAAACGGACTGAAGCAAGCCTATGGTACATCTAGCGCAAACCATGCACCTATTTTGCACTGACAATAACACTGTCTCCAAACAGAAAAGAAGTGAGATTCCACATGTCCCACATCACCTAGGAGTTCCATCGGGTGCGTCCAAAATGATTTTCGAGCCTATGGTATGTTTGACGCAAACCGTGCACCTATCTTGCTTCCAGATTAGCACTATCTCCAAACGGACTTAAACGAGCTTTCACTTGAGCCTCGTCACTTAGGAGTACCATCGGGTGCGTCCAAAACGATTTCTAAGCTGATGGTACGTTTGGCGCAAACCGTGCACCTATCTTGCACTGACACTAACACTGTCTCCGTAAGGAAACAAGTGAGGTTCCACATGACCCACGTCACCTAGGAATTCCATCGGGTGCGTCCAAAATGATTTCCGAGCCAATAATATGTTCGACGCAAACCGTGCACCTATCTTGCGTCAAGATTAACACTTTCTCCAAACGGACCGAAGCGAGCTTCTACTTGAGCCTCGTTACCTAGTGGTACCATCGGGTGTGTCCAAAATGATTTGTAAGCCTATGGTACATCTAGCGCAAACCATGCACCTATCTTGCACCGACACTAACATTGTCTCCAAACGGAAAAGAAGTGAGATTCCTCATGACCAACGTTACCTAGGACTCTAGGAGTTCCATCGGATGCGTCCAAATTGATTTAAGAAGCTATGGTACGTTCAACGCAACCCGTGCACCTATCTTGCGTCAAGATTAGCACTATATGTCCGAAAGGCCAAAACGATCGTCCACTGAGCCTCGTTACCAAGTGGTACCATCGAGTGCATCCAAAACGATTTATGAGCCTATGGTACGTCCAGCGCAAACCATGCACCTAGCTTGCACCGACAGTAACCCTGCCTCCAAACGCAAAGAAGTGAGATTCCACATGACCCACGTCACCTAGGAGTTCCATCGGGTGCATCCAAAACGATTGCCGAGCCTGTGGTATTTTCGACGCAAACCGTGCACCTATCTTGCGTCAAGATTAACACTTTCTCCAAACGGACCGAAGCGAGCTTCTACTTGAGCCTCGTTACCTAGTGGTACCATCGGGTGTGTCCAAAACGATTTGTAAGCCTATGGTACATCTAGCGCAAACCATGCACCTATCTTGCACCGACACTAACACTGTCTCCAAACGGAAAAGAAGTGAGATTCCTCATGACCAACGTTACCTAGGACTCTAGGAGTTCCATCGGGTGCGTCCAAATTGATTTAAGAAGCTATGGTACGTTCAACGCAACCCGTGCACCTATCTTGCGTCAAGATTAGCACTATATGCCGAAAGGCCGAAACGATCGTCCACTGAGCCTCGTTACCAAGTGGTACCATCGAGTGCATCCAAAACGATTTATGAGCCTATGGTACGTCCAGCGCAAACCATGCACCTAGCTTGCAGCGACACTAACCCTGCCTCCAAACGCAAAGAAGTGAGATTCCACATGACCCACGTCACCTATGAGTTCCATCGGGTGCATCCAAAACGATTGCCGAGCCTGTGGTACGTTCGACGCGAACCGTGCACCTATCTTGCGTCAAGATTAGCACTGTCTCCAAACGGGCCGAAACGAGCTTCCACCCAAGCCTCGTCACCTAGCGGTACCATTGGGTGTGTCCAAAACGATTTGTAAGCCTATGGTACATCTAGCGCAAACCATGCACCAATCTTGCACCGACACTAACACTGTCTCTAAACGGAGAGAAGTGAGATTCCACATGACCCACGTCACCTAGGAGTTCCATTGGGTGCATACAAAACGATTGCCGAGCCTGTGGTATTTTCGACGCAAACTGTGCACCTATCTTGCGTCAAGATTAGCACTGTCTCCAAATGGGCCGAAACGAGCTTCCACCTGAGCCTCGTCACCTAGTGGTACCATTGGGTGTGTTCAAAATGATTTGTAAGCCTATGGTACATCTAGCGCAAACCATGCAACTATCTTGCACCGACACTAATGCTGTCTCTAAACGGAGAGAAGTGAGATTCCACATGACCCACGTCACCTAGGAGTTCCATCAGGTGCATCCAAAATGATTGCCGAGCCTGTGGTATTTTCGACGCAAACTGTGCACCTATCTTGCATCAAGATTAGCACTGTCTCCAAATGGGCCGAAACGAGCTTCCACCTGAGCCTCGTCACCTAGTGGTACCATTGGGTGTGTTCAAAATGATTTGTAAGCCTATGGTATATCTAGGGCAAACCATGCACCTATCTTGCACCGACACTAACACTGTCTCTAAACGGAGAGAAGTGAGATTCCACATGACCCAGGTCACCTAGGAGTACCACCGGGTGCGTCCAAAATGATTTCTAAGCTGATGGTACGTTTGGCGCAAACCGTGCACCTATCTTGCACCGACACTAACACTGTCTCCGTAAGGAAACAACTGGGGTTCCACATCACCCACGTCACCTTGGAGTTCCATCGGGTGCATCCAAAATGATTTTCGAGCCAATAGTATGTTCGGCACAAATCGTGAACCTATCTTGCATCAAGATTAGCAATTTCTCCAAACGGACTGAAGCAGGCTTCCACTTGAGCCTCGTAACCTAGTGGTACCATCGGGTGCGTCCAAAATGATTTGTAAGCCTATGGTACATCTAGCGCAAACCATGCACCTATCTTGCACCAAGATTAACTAACTGTCTCCAAATAGAAAAGGAGTGAGCTTCCACCTGAGCCTTGTCACCTAGTGGTACCATTGGGTGTGTTCAAAATGATTTGTAAGCCTATGGTACATCTAGCGCAAACCATGCACCTATCTTGCACCGACACTAATGCTGTCTCTAAACGGAGAGAAGTGAGATTCCACATGACCCACATCACCTAGGAGTTCCATCGGGTGCATCCAAAACGATTGCCGAGCCTGTGGTATTTTCAACGCAAACCGTGCACCTATCTTGCGTCAAGATTAGCACTGTCTCCAAATGGGCCGAAACGAGCTTCCACCTGAGCCTCATCACCTAGTGGTACCATTGGGTGTGTCCAAAATGATTTGTAAGCCTATGGTACATCTAGCGCAAACCATGCACCTATCTTGCACCAACACTAACACTGTCTCTTAACGGAGAGAAGTGAGATTCCACATGACCCACGTCACCTAGGAGTACCATCGGGTGTGTCCAAAATGATTTCTAAGCTAATGGTACGTTTGGCGCAAACCGTGCACCTATCTTGCGTCAAGATTAGCACTATATGTCCAAAAGGCCGAAACGATCTTCCACTTGAGCCTCGTTACCTAGTGGTACCATCGAGTGCATCCAAAACGATTTATGAGCCTATGGTACGTCCAGCGCAAACCATGCACCTATCTTGCACCGACACTAAGCCTGCCTCCAAACGCAAAGAAGTGAGATTCCATATGACCCACGTCACCTATGTGTTCCATCGGGTGCATCCAAAACGATTGCCGAGCCTGTGGTACGTTCGACGCAAACCGTGCACCTATCTTGCGTCAAGATTAGCACTGTCTCCAAACGGGCCGAAACGAGCTTCTACCTGAGCCTCATCACCAAGCGGTACCATTGGGTGTGTCCAAAAGGATTTGTAAGCCTATGGTACATCTAGCGCAAACCATGCACCTATCTTGCACCGACACTAATGCTGTCTCTAAACGGAGAGAAGTGAGATTCCACATGACCCACGTCACCTAGGAGTTCCATTCGGTGCATCCAAAACGATTGCCGAGCCTGTGGTATTTTCGACGCAAACTGTGCACCTATCGTGCGTCAAGATTAGCACTGTCTCCAAATGGGCCGAAACGAGCTTCCACCTGAGCCTCGTCACCTAGTGGTACCATTGGGTGTGTCCAAAATGATTTGTAAGCCTATGGTACATCTAGCGCAAACCATGCACCTATCTTGCACCGACACTAACTCTTCTCTAAACGGAGATAAGTGAGATTCCACATGACCCACGTCACCTAGGAGTTCCATCGGGTGCATCCAAAATGATTTTCGAGCCAATAGTATGTTCGGCACAAATCGTGCACCTATCTTGCGTCAAGATTAGCAATTTCTCCAAACGGACTGAAGCAGGCTTCCACTTGAGCCTCGTAACCTAGTGGTACCATCGGGTGCGTCCAAAATGATTTGTAAGCCTATGGGACATCTAGCGCAAACCATGCACCTATCTTGCACAATCGACACTAACACTGTCTCCAAATAGAAAAGGAGTGAGCTTTCCACTGAGCCTTGTCACCTAGTGGTACCATTGGGTGTGTCCAAAACGATTTGTAAGCCTATGGTACATCTAGCGCAAAACCATGCACCTATCTTGCACCGACACTAACACACTGTCTCTAAACGGAGAGAAGTGAGATTCCACATGACCCACGCCACCTAGAGTACCACCGGGTGCCCAAAACGATTTCTAAGCTAATGGTACATTTGGCGCAAACCGTGCACCTATCTTGCATCGACACTAACACTGTCTCCAAAAGGAAACAAGTGAGGTTCCACATGACCCACGTCACCTAGGAATTCCATCGGGTGCGTCCAAAAAGATTTCCGAGCCAATAATATGTTCGACGCAAACCGTGCTCCTATCTTGCGTCAAGATTAACACTTTCTCCAAACTGACCAAAGCGACCTTCCACTTGAGCCTCATCACCTAGTGGTACCATCGGGTGCCTCCAAAATGACTTCCAACATCTAAACCAAGCACCTATCTATTTGCACCGAGACTAACCCCTGCCTCCAAACGCAAAGAAGTGAGATTCCATATGACCCACGTCACCTATGTGTTCCATCGGGTGCATCCAAAACGATTGCCGAGCCTGTGGTACGTTCGACGCAAACCGTGCACCTATCTTGCGTCAAGATTAGCACTGTCTCCAAACGGGCCGAAACGAGCTTCTACCTGAGCCTCATCACCAAGCGGTACCATTGGGTGTGTCCAAAAGGATTTGTAAGCCTATGGTACATCTAGCGCAAACCATGCACCTATCTTGCACCGACACTAATGCTGTCTCTAAACGGAGAGAAGTGAGATTCCACATGACCCACGTCACCTAGGAGTTCCATTCGGTGCATCCAAAACGATTGCCGAGCCTGTGGTATTTTCGGACATAAAACCGTGCACCTATCGTGCGTCAAGATTAGCACTGTCTCCAAATGGGCCGAAACGAGCTTCCACCTGAGCCTCGTCACCTAGTGGTACCATTGGGTGTGTCCAAAATGATTTGTAAGCCTATGGTACATCTAGCGCAAACCATGCACCTATCTTGCACCGACACTAACTCTTCTCTAAACGGAGATAAGTGAGATTCCACATGACCCACGTCACCTAGGAGTTCCATCGGGTGCATCCAAAATGATTTTCGAGCCAATAGTATGTTCGGCACAAATCGTGCACCTATCTTGCGTCAAGATTAGCAATTTCTCCAAACGGACTGAAGCAGGCTTCCACTTGAGCCTCGTAACCTAGTGGTACCATCGGGTGCGTCCAAAATGATTTGTAAGCCTATGGGACATCTAGCGCAAACCATGCACCTATCTTGCACCGACACTAACACTGTCTCCAAATAGAAAAGGAGTGAGCTTCCACCTGAGCCTTGTCACCTAGTGGTACCATTGGGTGTGTCCAAAACGATTTGTAAGCCTATGGTACATCTAGCGCAAACCATGCACCTATCTTGCACCGACACTAACACTGTCTCTAAACGGAGAGAAGTGAGATTCCACATGACCCACGTCACCTAGGAGTACCACCGGGTGCGTCCAAAACGATTTCTAAGCTAATGGTACGTTTGGCGCAAACCGTGCACCTATCTTGCACTGACACTAACACTGTCTCCGTAAGGAAACAAGTGAGGTTCCACATGACCCACGTCACCTAGGAATTCCATCGGGTGCGTCCAAAAAGATTTCCGAGCCAATAATATGTTCGACGCAAACCGTGCTCCTATCTTGCGTCAAGATTAACACTTTCTCCAAACTGACCAAAGCGACCTTCCACTTGAGCCTCATCACCTAGTGGTACCATCGGGTGCCTCCAAAATGACTTCCAGCGCAAACCAAGCACCTATCTTGCACCGAGACTAACCCTGCCTCCAAATGGAAAGAAGTGAGATTCCACATGACCCACGTCACCTAGGAGTTCCATCGGGTGCATCCAAAACGATTGCCGAGTCTATGGTACGTTCGACGCAAACTGTGCACCTATCTTGCGTCAAGATTGGCACTGTCTCCAAACGGGCCGAAACGAGCTTCCACCTAAGCCTCGTCACCTAGTGGTACCCTTGGGTGTGTCCAAAACGATTTGTAAGCCTATGGTACACCTAGCGCAAACCATGCACCTATCTTGCACCGACACTAACACTGTCTCTAAACGGAGAGAAGTGAGATTCCACATGACCCACGTCACCTAGGAGTACCATCGGGTGCGTCTAAAATGATTTCTAAGCTGATGGTACGTTTGGCGCAAACCGTGCACCTATCTTGCACCGACACTAACACTGTCTCCGTAAGGAAACAAGTGAGGTTCCACATGATCCACGTCACCTAGGAGTTCCATCGCGTGCGTCCATAATGGTTTCCGATCCTATGGTACGTTCAACACAAACCATGCACCTATCTTGCGTCAAGATTAGCACTATATGTCCGAAAGGCCGAAACGATCTTCCACTTGAGCCTCGTTACCTAGTAGTACCATCGAGTGCATCCAAAACGATTTATGACCCTATGCTACGTCCAGCGCAAACCATGCACCTATCTTGCACCGACACTAACCCTGCCTCCAAACGGAAAGAAGTGACATTCCACATGACCCACGTCACCTAGGAGTACCACCGGGTGCGTCCAAAATGATTTCTAAGCTAATGGTACGTTTGGCGCAAACCGTGCACCTATCTTGCACCGACACTAACACTGTCTCCGTAAGGAAGCAAGTGAGGTTCCACATGATCCACGTCACCTAGGAGTTCCATCACGTGCGTCCATAATGGTTTCCGATCCTATGGTACATTCAACACAAACCGTGCACCTATCTTGCGTCAAGATTAGCACTATATGTCCGAAAGGCCGAAACGATCTTCCACTTGAGCCTCGTTACTTAGTAGTACCATTGAGTGCATCCAAAACGATTTATGAGCCTATGCTACGTCCAGCGCAAACCATGCACCTATCTTGCACCGACACTAACCCTGCCTCCAAACGGAAAGAAGTGACATTCCACATGACCCACGTCATCTAGGAGTACCACCGGGTGCGTCCAAAATGATTTCTAAGCTAATGGTACGTTTGGCGCAAACCGTGCACCTATCTTGCACCGACACTAACCCTGCCTCCAAACGGAAAGAAGTGACATTCCACATGACCCACGTCACCTAGGAGTACCACCGGGACCGTCCAAAATGATTTCTAAGCTAATGGTACGTTTGGCTTAAACCGTGCACCTATCTTGCACCGACACTAACACTGTCTCTAAACGGAGAGAAGTGAGATTCCACATGACCCACGTCACCTAGGAGTACCACCGGATGCGTCCAAAATGATTTCTAAGCTAATGGTACGTTTGGCGCAAACCATGCACCTATCTTGCACCGACACTAACACTGTCTCCGTAAGGAAACAACTGAGGTTCCACATGACCCACGTCACCTAGGAGTTCCATCGGGTGCATTAAAAATGATTTTCGAGCCAATAGTATGTTCGGAACAAATCGTGCACCTATCTTGCGTCAAGATTAGCAATTTCTCCAAACGGACTGAAGCAGGCTTGCACTTGAGCCTCGTAACCTAGTGGTACCATCGGGTGAGTCCAAAATGATTTGTACGCCTATGGTACATCTAGCGCAAACCATGCACCTATCTTGCACCAACACTAACACTGTCTCCAAATAGAAAAGAAGTGAGCTTCCACCTGAGCCTTGTCACCTAGTGGTACCATTGGGTGTGTCCAAAATAATTTGTAAGCCTATGGTACATCTAGCGCAAACCATGCACCTATCTTGCACCGACACTAACACTGTGTCTAAACGGAGAGAAGTGAGATTCCACATGACCCACGTCACCTAGGAGTACCATCGGGTGCGTCTAAAACGATTTCTAAGCTGATGGTACGTTTGGGGCAAACCGTGCACCTATCTTGCACCGACACTAACACTGTCTCCGTAAGGAAACAAGTGAGGTTCCACATGATCCACGTCACCTAGGAGTTCCATCACGTGTGTCCATAATGGTTTCCGATCCTATGGTACGTTCAACACAAACCGTGCACCTATCTTGCGTCAAGATTAGCACTATATGTCCGAAAGGCCAAAACGATCTTCCACTTGAGCCTCGTTACCTAGTGGTACCATCGAGTGCATCCAAAACGATTTACGAGCCTATGCTACGTCCAGCGCAAACCATGCACCTATCTTGCACCGACACTAACCCTGCCTCCAAACGGAAAGAAGTGACATTCCACATGACCCACGTCACCTAGGAGTACCACCGGGTGCGTCCAAAACGATTTCTAAGCTAATGGTACGTTTGGCACAAACCGTGCACCTATCTTGCACCGACACTAACCCTGCCTCCAAACGGAAAGAAGTTACATTCCACATGACCCACGTCACCTAGGAGTACCACCGGGTGCGTCCAAAATGATTTCTAAGCTAATGGTACGTTTGGCGCAAACCGTGCACCTATCTTGCACCGACACTAACACTGTCTCTAAACGGAGAGAAGTGAGATTCCACATGACCCACGTCACCTAGGAGTACCACCGGGTGCGTCCAAAACGATTTCTAAGCTAATGGTACGTTTGGCGCAAACCATGCACCTATCTTGCACCGACACTAACACTGTCTCTAAACGGAGAGAAGTGAGATTCCACATGACCCACGTCACCTAGGAGTACCACCGGGTGCATCCAAAACGATTTCTAAGCTAATGGTACGTTTGGCGCAAACCATGCACCTATCTTGCACCGACACTAACACTGTCTCTAAACGGAGAGAAGTGAGATTCCACATGACCCACGTCACCTAGGAGTACCACCGGGTGCGTCCAAAACGATTTCTAAGCTAATGGTACGTTTGGCGCAAACCATGCAACTATCTTGCACCGACACTAACACTGTCTCTAAACGGAGAGAAGTGAGATTCCACATGACCCACGTCACCTAGGAGTACCACCGGGTGCGTCCAAAACGATTTCTAAGCTAATGGTACATTGGCGCAAACCATGCACCTATCTTGCACACCGACACTAACACTGTCTCAGTAAAGGAAACAAGTGAGGTTCCACATGACCCACGTCACCTAGGAATTCCATCGGGTGCGTCCAAAATGATTTCCTTGCCAATAATATGTTCGACGCAAACCGTGCACCTATCTTGCGTCAAGATTAACACTTTCTCCAAATGGACCGAAGCGACCTTCCACTTGAGCCTCGTCACCTAGTGGTACCATCGGGTGCCTCCAAAACTATTTGTAAGCCTATGGTACATCTAGCGCAAACCATGCACCTATCTTGCTCCGACACTAACACTGTCTGCAAACGGAAAAGAAGAGAGATTCATCATGACCCACGTTACCTAGGACTCTAGAAGTTCCATCGGGTGCGTCCAAATTGATTCTGATGCTATGGTACGTTCGTCGCAAACCGTGCACCAATCTTGCATCAAGATTAGCACTATGTCCGAAAGGCCAAAACCAGCTCCACCTGAGCCTCGTCACCTATTGGTACCATCGAGTGCGTCCAAAATGATTTCTGAGCCTATGGTACGTCCAGCGCAAACCATGCACCTATCTTCCACCGACACTAACAATGTCTCCAAACAGAAAGAAGCGAGATTCCACATGACCCACGTCACCAAAATGATTGCCGTGCAACTATCTTGCCTCAAGATTAGCACTGTCTCCAAACGGACCGAAACGAGCTTCCACCTGAGCCTCGTCACCTAGTGGTACCACTGGGTGTGTCCAAAACGATTTGTAAGCCTATGGTACATCTAGCACAAACCATGCACCTATCTTGCACTGACACTAACACTGTCTATAAACGGATAGAAGTGAGATTCCACATGACCCACATCACCTAGGAGTACCATCAGGTGCGTCCAAAACGATTTCTAAGCTAATGGTATGTTTGGTGCAAACCGTGCACCTATCTTGCACCGACACTAACACTGTCTCTGTAAGGAAACAAGTGAGGTTCCACATGACTCACGTCACCTAGGAGTTCCATTGGGTGCATCCAAATCGATTTCTGATCGTATGGTACGTTAAATCGCAAAACCGTGCACCTATCTTGCGTCAAGATTACCACTATGTTTCATATAGGCCAAACGAAGCTTCCACTTGAGCCTTGTCACCTGTTGGTACCATCGAGTGCGTCCAAAATGATTTCTGAGCCTATGGTACGTCTAGTGCAAACCATGCACCTATCTTGCATCGACACTAACAATGTCTCCAAACAGAAAGAAGCGAGATTTCACATGACCCACATCACCTAGGAGTTCCATCGGGTGCGTCCAAAATGGTTTCCGATCCTATGGTACGTTCAACGCAAACCGTGCACCTATCTTGCGTCAAGATTAGCACTATATGTCCGAAAGGCCGAAACGATCTTCCACTTGAGTCTCGTTACCTACTGGTACCATCGAGTGCATCCAAAACGATTTATGAGCCTATGGTACGTCCAGCGCAAACCATGCACCTATCTTGCACCGACACTAACCCTGCCTCCAAACGAAAAGAAGTGACATTCCACATGACCCATGTCACCTATGAGTTTCATCGGGTGCATCCAAAACTGATGAGGACATCATTGGCTCAAATATGACCATGCCAACCACTTCTATACCAAAGGTTCAGCCATTCTATATGAGGCTTATCATTGATGCATTTGATGAATTGGTGCTCCACCATAAAATGTGTATATTTTCATTTTCAGAATTACTTATATGGATCGAGGGAAGGTTTGATTGCATATGGAAAGCATGGAAGGTTAATGAAGTTGATTGGGGACCAAATCCAAGTATTCCCAACGTCCTCCACCTGGACACCACGTCACTTTTGGTCCAAGGAAAGAAAGAGATCAAATCCAACCCGTTTTGGGGCTGGATTCGGACTCCAGGACAGATCCAACTTGTGATGTTCACCACGGTCGCATACAGACTCCGATTGGGGCGTTCAAGTACTTCATGGAATCCTTATGAAGTCTATTTTCACATGGATCTGTAATCATGTCCATAACTGTTCTGAGGCAGCCGCAATGACCAAATTACTACCAAGAGGTTTTCTGTTCAAAGGTGCTGCGTCGCCTTAGTTTGGTCCAATGGGCCGTGTATCAAGTTGGGTCCATTAGGGACGCGTCCTAGGGTTGGAGCACGACCCCAACACCCTGGTGGTCGTCCTTCCACCTTCATATACCCCTTAGCCGCCACCAAGAACAGTTGGGTTTTGTTTGTTGAAAGTTTAGCCATTGCTACTTCCTTGTAGACGCGTGTGTCGACTAGACCATCCGTTCTACTTGATTCAGAACCCCAACTTTATGAGTCCAGATTGGTTTTTCATCTCCATATTTGCAATTGAGTTGCTTGTTCTACTTGTTCTTGCTTGTTCCTCGATTGCTTGCAGGAATTACCCTAGTGGTTTGGTTGATCGTGCTCCACAAGATCGCGACGGCCATTGGAGGTGGTGTATCGGTTGCTAAGGCGCAGCTTGGAAGGCTGTAGTCGGGCCGTGAACGTCATCTCCATCCCCAAATCGAGTTATCCACCTTCTCTCATCGAAAGACCGTGCACCTATCTTGAGTCAAGATTGGCACTGTCTCCAAACCGGTCGAAACAAGCTTCCACTTGAGCCTCGTCACCTAGTGGTACCATGGGTGCCTCCAAAACGATTTGTAAGCCTATGGTACATCTAGCGCAAACCATGCACCTATCTTGCACCGACACTAACACTGTCTCTAAACGGAGAGAAGTGAGATTCCACATGACCCACGTCACCTAAGAGTACCATCGGGTGCGTCCAAAATGATTTCTAAGCTGATGGTACGTTTGGCGCAAACCGTGCACCTATCTTGCACCGACACTAACACTGTCTCTGTAAGGAAACAACTGAGGTGCCACATGACCCACGTCACCTAGGAGTTCCATCGGGTGCATCCAAAATGATTTTCGAGCCAATAGTATGTTCGGCACAAATCATGCACCTATCTTGCGTCAAGATTAGCACTTTCTCCAAACGGACTGAAGCAAACCATGCACCTATTTTGCACCGACACTAACACTGTCTCCAAACAGAAAAGAAGTGAGATTCCACATGACCCACGTCACCTAGGAGTTCCATCGGGTGCGTCCAAAATGATTTTCGAGACTGTGGTATGTTTGACGCAAACCGTGCACCTATCTTGCTTCCAGATTAGCACTATCTCCAAACGGACTTAAACGAGCTTTCACTTGAGCCTCGTCACCTAGGAGTACCATCGGGTGCGTCCAAAATGATTTCTAAGCGGATGGTACGTTTGGCGCAAACCGTGCACCTATCTTGCACTGACACTAACACTATCTCCGTAAGGAAACAAGTGAGGTTCCACATGACCCACGTCACCTAGGAATTCCATCGGGTGCGTCCAAAATGATTTCCGAGCCAATAATATGTTCGACGCAAACCGTGCACCTATCTTGCGTCAAGATTAACACTTTTTCCAAACGGACCGAAGCGAGCTTCCACTTGACCCATGTTACCTAGGACTCTAGGAGTTCCATCGGGTGCGTCCAAATTGATTTAAGAAGCTATGGTACGTTCAACGCAAACCGTGCACCTATCTTGCGTCAAGATTAGCACTATATGTCCGAAAGGCCGAAACGATCTTCCACTTGAGCCTCGTTACCAAGTGGTACCATCGAGTGCATCCAAAACGATTTATGAGCCTATGGTACGTCCAGCGCAAACCATGCACCTAGCTTGCACCGACACTAACCCCGCCTCCAAACGCAAAGAAGTGAGATTCCACATGACCCACGTCACCTATGAGTTCCATCGGGTGCATCCAAAACGATTGCCGAGCCTGTGGTACGTTCGACGCAAACCTGCACCTATCTTGCGTCAAGATTAGCACTGTCTCCAAACGGGCCGAAACGAGCTTCCACCTGAGCCTCGTCACCTAGCGGTACCATTGGGTGTGTCCAAAACGATTTGTAAGCCTATGGTACATCTAGCGCAAACCATGCACCGATCTTGCACCGACACTAACACTGTCTCTAAATGGAGAGAAGTGAGATTCCACATGACCCACGTCACCTAGGAGTACCATCGGGTGCGTCCAAAATGATTTCTAAGCTAATGGTACATTTGGCGCAAACCGTGCACCTATCTTGCGTCAAGATTAGCACTATATGTCCGAAAGGCCGAAACGATCTTCCACTTGAGCCTTGTTACCTAGTGGTACCATCGAGTGCATCCAAAACGATTTATGAGCCTATGGTACGTCCAGCGCAAACCATGCACCTATCTTGCACCGACACTAACCCTGCCTCCAAACGCAAAGAAGTGAGATTCCACATGACCCACGTCACCTATGAGTTCCATCGGGTGCATCCAAAATGATTGCCGAGCCTGTGGTACGTTCGACGCAAACCGCGCACCTATCTTGCGTTAAGATTAGCACTGTCTCCAAACGGGCCGAAACGAGCTTCCACTGAGCCTCGTCACCTAGTGGTACCATTGGGTGTGTCCACAACGATTTGTAAGCCTATGGTACATCTAGCGCAAACCATGCACCTATCTTGCACCGACACTAATGCTGTCTCTAAACGGAGAGAAGTGAGATTCCACATGACCCACGTCACCTAGGAGTTCCATCGGGTGCATCCAAAACGATTTCCGAGCTAATGGTATTTTTCGGCGCAAACCGTGCACCTATCTTGCGCCAAGATTAGCACTATATGTCCAAAAAGGTCAAACGAGCTTCCACTTGAGCCTCGTCACCTAGTGGTACCATTGGGTGCATCCAAAACGATTTGTGAGCCTATGGTACATCCAGCGCGCAAACCATGCACCTATCTTGCACCGACACTAATGCTGTCTCTAAACGGAGAGAAGTGAGATTCCACATGACCCACGTCACCTAGGAGTTCCATCGGGTGCATCCAAAACGATTGCCGACCTTTGGTACGTTCGACGCAAACCGTGCACCTATCTTGCGTCAAGATTAGCACTGTCTCCAAACGGGCCGAAACGAGCTTCCACCTGAGCCTCGTCACCTAGCGGTACCATTGGGTGTGTCCAAAACGGTTTGTAAGCCTATGGTACATCTAGCGCAAACCATGCACCGATCTTGCACCGACACTAACACTGTCTCTAAACGGAGAGAAGTGAGATTCCACATGACCCACGTCACCTAGGAGTTCCATTGGGTGCATCCAAAACGATTGCCGAGCCTGTGGTATTTTCGACGCAAACCGTGCACCTATCTTGCGTCAAGATTAGCACTGTCTCCAAATGGGCCGAAACGAGCTTCCACCAGAGCCTCGTCAACTAGTGGTACCATTGGGTGTGTCCAAAACGATTTGTAAGCCTATGGTACATCTTGCGCAAACCAAGCACCTATCTTGCACCGACACTAATGCTGTCTCTAAACGGAGAGAAGTGAGATTCCACATGACCCACGTCACCTAGGAGTTCCATCGGGTGCATCCAAAACGATTGCCGAGCCTGTGGTATTTTGGACGCAAACCGTGCACCTATCTTGCGTCAAGATTAGCACTGTCTCCAAACGGGCCGAAACGAGCTTCCACCTGAGCCTCGTCACCTAGTGGTACCATTGGGTGTGTCCAAAACGATTTGTAAGCCTATGGTACATCTAGCGCAAACCATGCACCTATCTTGCACCGACACTAACACTGTCTCTAAACGGAGAGAAGTGAGATTCCACATGACCCACGTCACCTAGGAGTACCATCGGGTGCGTCCAAAATGATTTGTAAGCTAATGGTATGTTTGGCGCAAACTGTGTACCTATCTTGCGTCAAGATTAGCACTATATGTCCCAAAAGGCCAAAACGATCTTCCACTTGAGCCTCGTTACCTAGTGGTACCATCGAGTGCATCCAAAACGATTTATGAGCCTATGGTACGTCCAGCGCAAACCATGCACCTAGCTTGCACCGACACTAACCCCGCCTCCAAACGCAAAGAAGTGAGATTCCACATGACCCACGTCACCTATGAGTTCCATCGGGTGCATCCAAAACGATTGCCGAGCCTGTGGTATTTTCGACGCAAACCGTGCACCTATCTTGCGTCAAGATTAGCACTGTCTCCAAACGGGGCGAAACGAGCTTCCACCTGAGCCTCGTCACCTAGTGGTACCATTGGGTGTGTCCAAAACGATTTGTAAGCCTATGGTACATCTAGCGCAAACCATGCACCTATCTTGCACCGACACTAACACTGTCTCTAAATGGAGAGAAGTGAGATTCCACATGACCCACGTCACCTAGGAGTACCATCGGGTGCGTCCAAAATGATTTCTATGCTAATGGTACATTTGGCGCAAACCGTGCACCTATCTTGCGTCAAGATTAGCACTATATGTCCGAAAGGCCGAAACGATCTTCCACTTGAGCCTCGTTACCTAGTGGTACCATCGAGTGCATCCAAAACGATTTATGAGCCTATGGTACGTCCAGCGCAAACCATGCACCTATCTTGCACCGACACTAACCCTGCCTCCAAACGCAAAGAAGTGAGATTCCACATGACCCACGTCACCTATGAGTTCCATCGGGTGCATCCAAAATGATTGCCGAGCCTGTGGTACGTTCGACGCAAACCGTGCACCTATCTTGCGTCAAGATTAGCACTGTCTCCAAACGGGCCGAAACGAGCTTCCACTGAGCCTCGTCACCTAGTGGTACCATTGGGTGTGTCCAAAACGATTTGTAAGCCTATGGTACATCTAGCGCAAACCATGCACCTATCTTGCACCGACACTAATGCTGTCTCTAAACGGAGAGAAGTGAGATTCCACATGACCCACGTCACCTAGGAGTTCCATCGGGTGCATCCAAAACGATTGCCGAGCCTGTGGTATTTTCGACGCAAACCGTGCACCTATCTTGCGTCAAGATTAGCACTGTCTCCAAATGGGCCGAAACGAGCTTCCACCAGAGCCTCGTCAACTAGTGGTACCATTGGGTGTGTCCAAAATGATTTGTAAGCCTATGGTACATCTTGCGCAAACCAAGCACCTATCTTGCACCGACACTAATGCTGTCTCTAAACGGAGAGAAGTGAGATTCCACATGACCCACGTCACCTAGGAGTTCCATCGGGTGCATCCAAAATGATTGCCGAGCCTGTGGTATTTTCGACGCAAACCGTGCACCTATCTTGCGTCAAGATTAGCACTGTCTCCAAATGGGCCGAAACGAGCTTCCACCAGAGCCTCGTCACCTAGTGGTACCATTGGGTGTGTCCAAAATGATTTGTAAGCCTATGGTACATCTTGCGCAAACCAAGCACCTATCTTGCACCGACACTAATGCTGTCTCTAAACGGAGAGAAGTGAGATTCCACATGACCCACGTCACCTAGGAGTTCCATCGGGTGCATCCAAAACGATTGCCGAGCCTGTGGTATTTTGGACGCAAACCGTGCACCTATCTTGCGTCAAGATTAGCACTGTCTCCAAACGGGCCGAAACGAGCTTCCACTTGAGCCTCGTCACCTAGTGGTACCATTGGGTGTGTCCAAAACGATTTGTAAGCCTATGGTACATCTAGCGCAAACCATGCACCTATCTTGCACCGACACTAACACTGTCTCTAAACGGAGAGAAGTGAGATTCCACATGACCCACGTCACCTAGGAGTACCATCGGGTGCGTCCAAAACGATTTGTAAGCTAATGGTATGTTTGGCGCAAACTGTGCACCTATCTTGCGTCAAGATTAGCACTATATGTCCCAAAAGGCCGAAACGATCTTCCACTTGAGCCTCGTTACCTAGTGGTACCATCGAGTGCATCCAAAACGATTTATGAGCCTATGGTACGTCCAGCGCAAACCATGCACCTATCTTGCACCGACACTAACCCTGCCTCCAAACGCAAAGAAGTGAGATTCCACATGACCCACGTCACCTATGAGTTCCATCGGGTGCATCCAAAACGATTGCCGAGCCTGTGGTATTTTCGACGCAAACCGTGCACCTATCTTGCGTCAAGATTAGCACTGTCTCCAAACGGGGCGAAACGAGCTTCCACCTGAGCCTCGTCACCTAGTGGTACCATTGGGTGTGTCCAAAACGATTTGTAAGCCTATGGTACATCTAGCGCAAACCATGCACCTATCTTGCACCGACACTAATGCTGTCTCTAAACAGAGAGAAGTGAGATTCCACATGACCCACGTCACCAAGGAGTTCCATCGGTGCATCCAAAATGATTTTCGAGCTAATGGTACGTTTTGGCGCAAACCGTGCACCTATCTTGCGTCAAGATTAGCACTATATGTCTCCAAATGGGTCAAACGATCTTCCACTTGAGCCTCGTTACCTAGTGGTACCATTGGGTGCATCCAAAACGATTTATGAGCCTATGGTACATCCAGCGCAAACCATGCACCTATCTTGCACCGACACTAACCCTGTCTCCAAACGGAAAGAAGTGAGATTCCACATGACCCACGTCACCTAGGAGTTCCATCGGGTGCATCCAAAATGATTGCCGAGCCTGTGGTATTTTCGACGCAAACCGTGCACCTATCTTGCGTCAAGATTAGCACTGTCTCCAAATGGGCCGAAACGAGCTTCCACCTGAGCCTCGTCACCTAGTGGTACCATTGGGTGTGTCCAAAACGATTTGTAAGCCTATGGTACATCTAGCGCAAACCATGCACCTATCTTGCACCGACACTAATGCTGTCTCTAAACGGAGAGAAGTGAGATTCCACATGACCCACGTCACCTAGGAGTTCCATCGGTGCATCCAAAACGATTGCCGAGCCTGTGGTATTTTCGGACGCAAACCGTGCACCTATCTTGCGCCAAGATTAGCACTGTCTCCAAATGGGGTCAAACGAGCTTCCCACTGAGCCTCGTCACCTAGTGGTACCATTGGGTGTGTCCAAAACGATTTGTAAGCCTATGGTACATCTAGCGCAAACCATGCACCTATCTTGCACCGACACTAATGCTGTCTCTAAACGGAGAGAAGTGAGATTCCACATGACCCACGTCACCTAGGAGTTCCATCGGGTGCATCCAAAACGATTGCCGAGCCTGTGGTATTTTCGACGCAAACCGTGCACCTATCTTGCGTCAAGATTAGCACTGTCTCCAAACGGGCGAAACGAAGCTTCCACCTGAGCCTCGTCACCTAGTGGTACCATTGGGTGTGTCCAAAACGATTTGTAAGCCTATGGTACATCTAGCGCAAACCATGCACCTATCTTGCACCGACACTAATGCTGTCTCTAAACGGAGAGAAGTGAGATTCCACATGACCCACGTCACCTAGGAGTTCCATCGGGTGCATCCAAAACGATTGCCGAGCCTGTGGTATTTTCGACGCAAACCGTGCACCTATCTTGCGTCAAGATTAGCACTGTCTCCAAATGGGGCGAAACGAGCTTCCACTGAGCCTCGTCACCTAGTGGTACCATTGGGTGTGTCCAAAACGATTTGTAAGCCTATGGTACATCTAGCGCAAACCATGCACCTATCTTGCACCGACACTAATGCTGTCTCTAAACGGAGAGAAGTGAGATTCCACATGACCCACGTCACCTAGGAGTTCCATCGGGTGCATCCAAAACGATTGCCGAGCCTGTGGTATTTTGGACGCAAACCGTGCACCTATCTTGCGTCAAGATTAGCACTGTCTCCAAACGGGCCGAAACGAGCTTCCACTGAGCCTCGTCACCTAGTGGTACCATTGGGTGTGTCCAAAACGATTTGTAAGCCTATGGTACATCTAGCGCAAACCATGCACCTATCTTGCACCGACACTAACGCTGTCTCTAAACGGAGAGAAGTGAGATTCCACATGACCCACGTCACCTAGGAGTTCCATCGGGTGCATCCAAAATGATTTGCCGAGCTAATGGTATTTTTGACGCAAACCGTGCACCTATCTTGCGTCAAGATTAGCACTGTCTCCAAACGGGCCGAAACGAGCTTCCACCTGAGCCTCGTCACCTAGTGGTACCATTGGGTGTGTCCAAAACGATTTGTAAGCCTATGGTACATCTAGCGCAAACCATGCACCTATCTTGCACCGACACTAACACTGTCTCTAAACGGAGAGAAGTGAGATTCCACATGACCCACGTCACCTAGGAGTTCCATCGGGTGCATCCAAAACGATTGCCGAGCCTGTGGTATTTTCGACGCAAACCGTGCACCTATCTTGCGTCAAGATTAGCACTGTCTCCAAACGGGGTCGAAACGAGCTTCCACTGAGCCTCGTCACCTAGTGGTACCATTGGGTGTGTCCAAAACGATTTGTAAGCCTATGGTACATCTAGCGCAAACCATGCACCTATCTTGCACCGACACTAATGCTGTCTCTAAACGGAGAGAAGTGAGATTCCACATGACCCACGTCACCTAGGAGTTCCATCGGGTGCATCCAAAACGATTGCCGTAAGCTAATGGTATTTTCGACGCAAACCGTGCACCTATCTTGCGTCAAGATTAGCACTATATCTCCAAATGGGCCAAACGAGCTTCCACTTGAGCCTCGTCACCTAGTGGTACCATTGGGTGTGTCCAAAACGATTTGTAAGCCTATGGTACATCTAGCGCAAACCATGCACCTATCTTGCACCGACACTAACCCTGCCTCTAAACGGAGAGAAGTGAGATTCCACATGACCCACGTCACCTAGGAGTTCCATCGGGTGCATCCAAAACGATTGCCGAGCTAATGGTACTTTTCGGCGCAAACCGTGCACCTATCTTGCGTCAAGATTAGCACTGTCTCCAAATGGGCCGAAACGAGCTTCCACCTGAGCCTCGTCACCTAGTGGTACCATTGGGTGTGTCCAAAACGATTTGTATGCCTATGGTACATCTAGCGCAAACCAAGCACCTATCTTGCACCGACACTAATGCTGTCTCTAAACAGAGAGAAGTGAGATTCCACATGACCCACGTCACCAAGGAGTTCCATCGGGTGCATCCAAAATGATTGCCGAGCCTATGGTATTTTCGACGCAAACCATGCACCTATCTTGCGTCAAGATTAGCACTGTCTCCAAATGGGCCGAAACGAGCTTCCACCTGAGCCTCGTCACCTAGTGGTACCATTGGGTGTGTCCAAAACGATTTGTAAGCCTATGGTACATCTAGCGCAAACCATGCACCTATCTTGCACCGACACTAATGCTGTCTCTAAACGGAGAGAAGTGAGATTCCACATGACCCACGTCACCTAGGAGTTCCATCGGGTGCATCCAAAACGATTGCCGAGCCTGTGGTATTTTCGACGCAAACCGTGCACCTATCTTGCGTCAAGATTAGCACTGTCTCCAAATGGGCCGAAACGAGCTTCCACCTGAGCCTCGTCACCTAGTGGTACCATTGGGTGTGTCCAAAACGATTTGTAAGCCTATGGTACATCTAGCGCAAACCATGCACCTATCTTGCACCGACACTAATGCTGTCTCTAAACGGAGAGAAGTGAGATTCCACATGACCCACGTCACCTAGGAGTTCCATCGGGTGCATCCAAAACGATTGCCGAGCCTGTGGTATTTTGGACGCAAACCGTGCACCTATCTTGCGTCAAGATTAGCACTGTCTCCAAACGGGGCGAAACGAGCTTCCACCTGAGCCTCGTCACCTAGTGGTACCATTGGGTGTGTCCAAAACGATTTGTAAGCCTATGGTACATCTAGCGCAAACCATGCACCTATCTTGCACCGACACTAACACTGTCTCTAAACGGAGAGAAGTGAGATTCCACATGACCCACGTCACCTAGGAGTACCATCGGGTGCGTCCAAAACGATTTCTAAGCTAATGGTACGTTTGGCGCAAACCGTGCACCTATCTTGCGTCAAGATTAGCACTATATGTCCAAAAGGCCGAAACGATCTTCCACTTGAGCCTCGTTACCTAGTGGTACCATCGAGTGCATCCAAAACGATTTATGAGCCTATGGTACATCTAGCGCAAACCATGCACCTATCTTGCACCGACACTAACCCTGCCTCCAAACGGAAAGAAGTGAGATTCCACATGACCCACGTCACCTATGAGTTCCATCGGGTGCATCCAAAATGATTGCCGAGCCTGTGGTATTTTCGACGCAAACCGTGCACCTATCTTCTTGCGCCAAGATTAGCACTGTCTCCAAACGGGCCAAACGAGCTTCCACACGAGCCTCGTCGCTCACCTAGTGGTACCATTGGGTGTGTCCAAAACGATTTGTAAGCCTATGGTACATCTAGCGCAAACCATGCACCTATCTTGCACCGACACTAATGCTGTCTCTAAACGGAGAGAAGTGAGATTCCACATGACCCACGTCACCTAGGAGTTCCATCGGGTGCATCCAAAACGATTGCCGAGCCTGTGGTATTTTTGGACGCAAACCGTGCACCTATCTCTTGCGCCAAGATTAGCACTTATGTCTCCAAATGGGCCAAACGAGCTTCCACCTGAGCCTCGTCACCTAGTGGTACCATTGGGTGTGTCCAAAACGATTTGTAAGCCTATGGTACATCTAGCGCAAAACCATGCACCTATCTTGCACCGACACTAATGCTGTCTCTAAACGGAGAGAAGTGAGATTCCACATGACCCACGTCACCTAGGAGTTCCATCGGGTGCATCCAAAACGATTGCCGAGCCTGTGGTATTTTCGACGCAAACCGTGCACCTATCTTGCGTCAAGATTAGCACTGTCTCCAAACGGGTCAAACGAGCTTCCACCTGAGCCTCGTCACCTAGTGGTACCATTGGGTGTGTCCAAAACGATTTGTAAGCCTATGGTACATCTAGCGCAAACCATGCACCTATCTTGCACCGACACTAATGCTGTCTCTAAACGGAGAGAAGTGAGATTCCACATGACCCACGTCACCTAGGAGTTCCATCGGGTGCATCCAAAACGATTGCCGAGCCTGTGGTATTTTCGACGCAAACCGTGCACCTATCTTGCGTCAAGATTAGCACTGTCTCCAAACGGGCCGAAACGAGCTTCCACCTGAGCCTCGTCACCTAGTGGTACCATTGGGTGTGTCCAAAACGATTTGTAAGCCTATGGTACATCTAGCGCAAACCATGCACCTATCTTGCACCGACACTAATGCTGTCTCTAAACGGAGAGAAGTGAGATTCCACATGACCCACGTCACCTAGGAGTTCCATCGGGTGCATCCAAAACGATTGCCGAGCCTGTGGTATTTTCGACGCAAACCGTGCACCTATCTTGCGTCAAGATTAGCACTGTCTCCAAATGGGCCGAAACGAGCTTCCACCAGAGCCTCGTCACCTAGTGGTACCATTGGGTGTGTCCAAAACGATTTGTAAGCCTATGGTACATCTAGCGCAAACCATGCACCTATCTTGCACCGACACACCGACACTAATGCTGTCTCTAAACGGAGAGAAGTGAGATTCCACATGACCCACGTCACCTAGGAGTTCCATCGGGTGCATCCAAAACGATTGCCGAGCCTGTGGTATTTTGGACGCAAACCGTGCACCTATCTTGCGTCAAGATTAGCACTGTCTCCAAACGGGCCGAAACGAGCTTCCACCTGAGCCTCGTCACCTAGTGGTACCATTGGGTGTGTCCAAAACGATTTGTAAGCCTATGGTACATCTAGCGCAAACCATGCACCTATCTTGCACCGACACTAACACTGTCTCTAAACGGAGAGAAGTGAGATTCCACATGACCCACGTCACCTAGGAGTTCCATCGGGTGCATCCAAAATGATTGCCGAGCCTGTGGTATTTTCGACGCAAACCGTGCACCTATCTTGCGTCAAGATTAGCACTGTCTCCAAATGGGCCGAAACGAGCTTCCACTGAGCCTCGTCACCTAGTGGTACCATTGGGTGTGTCCAAAAAACGATTTGTAAGCCTATGGTACATCTAGCGCAAAACCATGCACCTATCTTGCACCGACACTAATGCTGTCTCTAAACGGAGAGAAGTGAGATTCCACATGACCCACGTCACCTAGGAGTTCCATCGGGTGCATCCAAAACGATTGCCGAGCTAATGGTATTTTCGACGCAAACCTGCACCTATCTTGCGCCAAGATTAGCACTATATGTCTCCAAGCGGGCGAAACGAGCTTCCACCTGAGCCTCGTCTACCTAGTGGTACCATTGGGTGTGTCCAAAACGATTTGTAAGCCTATGGTACATCTAGCGCAAAACCATGCACCTATCTTGCACCGACACTAATGCTGTCTCTAAACGGAGAGAAGTGAGATTCCACATGACCCACGTCACCTAGGAGTTCCATCGGTGCATCCAAAACGATTGCCGCTGCTCGTGTGGTATTTTCGGACGCAAACCGTGCACCTATCTTGCGCCAAGATTAGCACTGTCTCCAAACGGGTCAAACGAGCTTCCACCGAGCCTCGTCACCTAGTGGTACCATTGGGTGTGTCCAAAACGATTTGTAAGCCTATGGTACATCTAGCGCAAAACCATGCACCTATCTTGCACCGACACTAATGCTGTCTCTAAACGGAGAGAAGTGAGATTCCACATGACCCACGTCACCTAGGAGTTCCATCGGGTGCATCCAAAACGATTGCCGAGCCTGGTGGTATTTTCGACGCAAACCGTGCACCTATCTTGCGTCAAGATTAGCACTGTCTCCAAATGGGCCGAAACGAGCTTCCACCTGAGCCTCGTCACCTAGTGGTACCATTGGGTGTGTCCAAAACGATTTGTAAGCCTATGGTACATCTAGCGCAAACCATGCACCTATCTTGCACCGACACTAATGCTGTCTCTAAACGGAGAGAAGTGAGATTCCACATGACCCACGTCACCTAGGAGTTCCATCGGGTGCATCCAAAACGATTGCCGAGCCTGTGGTATTTTCGGACGCAAACCGTGCACCTATCTTGCGTCAAGATTAGCACTGTCTCCAAACGGGGCGAAACGAGCTTCCACCTGAGCCTCGTCACCTAGTGGTACCATTGGGTGTGTCCAAAACGATTTGTAAGCCTATGGTACATCTAGCGCAAACCATGCACCTATCTTGCACCGACACTAATGCTGTCTCTAAACGGAGAGAAGTGAGATTCCACATGACCCACGTCACCTAGGAGTACCATCGGGTGCATCCAAAACGATTTGCCGAGCTAATGGTATTTTGGACGCAAACCGTGCACCTATCTTGCGTCAAGATTAGCACTATATGTCCAAAAGGCCGAAACGATCTTCCACTTGAGCCTCGTTACCTAGTGGTACCATCGAGTGCATCCAAAACGATTTATGAGCCTATGGTACATCCAGCGCAAACCATGCACCTATCTTGCACCGACACTAACCCTGCCTCTAAACGGAAAGAAGTGAGATTCCACATGACCCACGTCACCTAGGAGTTCCATCGGGTGCATCCAAAATGATTGCCGAGCCTGTGGTATTTTCGACGCAAACCGTGCACCTATCTTGCGTCAAGATTAGCACTGTCTCCAAACGGGCCGAAACGAGCTTCCACTGAGCCTCGTCACCTAGTGGTACCATTGGGTGTGTCCAAAACGATTTGTAAGCCTATGGTACATCTAGCGCAAACCATGCACCTATCTTGCACCGACACTAATGCTGTCTCTAAACGGAGAGAAGTGAGATTCCACATGACCCACGTCACCTAGGAGTTCCATCGGGTGCATCCAAAACGATTGCCGAGCCTGTGGTATTTTCGACGCAAAACTGTGCACCTATCTTGCGTCAAGATTAGCACTGTCTCCAAACGGGCCGAAACGAGCTTCCACTGAGCCTCGTCACCTAGTGGTACCATTGGGTGTGTCCAAAACGATTTGTAAGCCTATGGTACATCTAGCGCAAACCATGCACCTATCTTGCACCGACACTAATGCTGTCTCTAAACGGAGAGAAGTGAGATTCCACATGACCCACGTCACCTAGGAGTTCCATCGGGTGCATCCAAAACGATTGCCGAGCCTGTGGTATTTTGGACGCAAACCGTGCACCTATCTTGCGTCAAGATTAGCACTGTCTCCAAACGGGCCGAAACGAGCTTCCACCTGAGCCTCGTCACCTAGTGGTACCATTGGGTGTGTCCAAAACGATTTGTAAGCCTATGGTACATCTAGCGCAAACCATGCACCTATCTTGCACCGACACTAACACTGTCTCTAAACGGAGAGAAGTGAGATTCCACATGACCCACGTCACCTAGGAGTACCATCGGGTGCGTCCAAAATGATTTCTAAGCTAATGGTACGTTTGGCGCAAACCGTGCACCTATCTTGCGTCAAGATTAGCACTATATGTCCAAAAGGCCGAAACGATCTTCCACTTGAGCCTCGTTACCTAGTGGTACCATCGAGTGCATCCAAAACGATTTATGAGCCTATGGTACGTCCAGCGCAAACCATGCACCTATCTTGCACCGACACTAACCCTGCCTCCAAACGGAAAGAAGTGAGATTCCACATGACCCACGTCACCTATGAGTTCCATCGGGTGCATCCAAAATGATTGCCGAGCCTGTGGTACGTTCGACGCAAACCGTGCACCTATCTTGCGTCAAGATTAGCACTGTCTCCAAACGGGCCGAAACG
Organism: Miscanthus lutarioriparius; assembly: GCA_904845875.1. NCBI lineage: Eukaryota > Viridiplantae > Streptophyta > Magnoliopsida > Poales > Poaceae > Miscanthus > Miscanthus lutarioriparius. Next base: position 68,472 of record CAJGYO010000291.1, read on the forward strand.
AGCTTCCACTGAGCCTCGTCACCTAGTGGTACCATTGGGTGTGTCCAAAACGATTTGTAAGCCTATGGTACATCTAGCGCAAACCATGCACCTATCTTGCACCGACACTAATGCTGTCTCTAAACGGAGAGAAGTGAGATTCCACATGACCCACGTCACCTAGGAGTTCCATCGGGTGCATCCAAAACGATTGCCGAGCCTGTGGTATTTTCGACGCAAACCGTGCACCTATCTTTGCGCCAAGATTATTAGCACTGTCTCCAAATGGGCCGAAACGAGCTTCCACCTGAGCCTCGTCACCTAGTGGTACCATTGGGTGTGTCCAAAACGATTTGTAAGCCTATGGTACATCTAGCGCAAACCATGCACCTATCTTGCACCGACACTAATGCTGTCTCTAAACGGAGAGAAGTGAGATTCCACATGACCCACGTCACCTAGGAGTTCCATCGGGTGCATCCAAAACGATTGCCGAGCCTGTGGTATTTTCGACGCAAACCGTGCACCTATCTTGCGTCAAGATTAGCACTGTCTCCAAACGGGCCAAACGAGCTTCCACCTGAGCCTCGTCACCTAGTGGTACCATTGGGTGTGTCCAAAACGATTTGTAAGCCTATGGTACATCTAGCTTAAAACCATGCACCTATCTTGCACCGACACTAACACTGTCTCTAAACGGAGAGAAGTGAGATTCCACATGACCCACGTCACCTAGGAGTACCATCGGGTGCGTCCAAAACGATTTCTAAGCTAATGGTATGTTTACGCGCAAACCGTGCACCTATCTTGCGTCAAGATTAGCACTATATGTCCCAAAAGGCCAAAACGATCTTCCACTTGAGCCTCGTTACCTAGTGGTACCATCGAGTGCATCCAAAACGATTTATGAGCCTATGGTACATCCAGCGCAAACCATGCACCTATCTTGCACCGACACTAACCCTGCCTCCAAACGCAAAGAAGTGAGATTCCACATGACCCACGTCACCTATGAGTTCCATCGGGTGCATCCAAAACGATTGCCGAGCCTGTGGTATTTTCGACGCAAACCGTGCACCTATCTTGCGCCAAGATTAGCACTGTCTCCAAACGGGCCAAACGAAGCTTCCACCGAGCCTCGTCACCTAGTGGTACCATTGGGTGTGTCAAAACGATTTGTAAGCCTATGGTACATCTAGCGCAAAACCATGCACCTATCTTGCACCGACACTAATGCTGTCTCTAAACGGAGAGAAGTGAGATTCCACATGACCCACGTCACCTAGGAGTTCCATCGGGTGCATCCAAAACGATTGCCGAGCCTGTGGTATTTTCGACGCAAACCGTGCACCTATCTTGCGTCAAGATTAGCACTGTCTCCAAATGGGCCGAAACGAGCTTCCACCTGAGCCTCGTCACCTAGTGGTACCATTGGGTGTGTCCAAAACGATTTGTAAGCCTATGGTACATCTAGCGCAAACCATGCACCTATCTTGCACCGACACTAATGCTGTCTCTAAACGGAGAGAAGTGAGATTCCACATGACCCACGTCACCTAGGAGTTCCATCGGTGCATCCAAAACGATTGCCGAGCCTGTGGTATTTTGGACGCGCAAACCGTGCACCTATCTTGCGCCAAGATTAGCACTGTCTCCAAACGGGCCGAAACGAGCTTCCACCGAGCCTCGTCACCTAGTGGTACCATTGGGTGTGTCCAAAACGATTTGTAAGCCTATGGTACATCTAGCGCAAAACCAGAAGTGAGATTCCACATGACCCACGCCACCTAGGAGTACCATCCAAAAGGCCCAAAACGATTTGTGTTAATGGTATTTTTGGCGTAAACCGTGCACCTATCTTGCGCCAAGATTAGCACCATATGTCCAAAAGGGCAAAACGATCTTCCACTTGAGCCTCGTTACCTAGTGGTACCATCGAAAGTGTGTCCAAAATGATTTGTGAGCCTATGGTACATCCAGCGCAAACCATG
>CAJGYO010000292.1:0-65842 GCA_904845875.1 Miscanthus lutarioriparius
ATCGGTGCGTTAATAACGCCGTCTAAGCCTATGGTACATTTGGCGCAAACCGTGCATCTATCTTGGACCGACACTAGCACTATCTCCAAACGGACCAAACAAGTTTCCACAAGACCAACGTTACCTAGGAGTTCCATCGGGCATCCAAACCGATTTCCAAGCCTATGGTACGCTTCGACGAAAGCGTGCAACTATATTGCACCGATGCCAACACTCTCTCCAAACAGACCAAATGAGATTTCACATGACCCACGCCACCTAGGAGTTCCATCTGGTGCGACCAAAATAATCTCCGAGCCTATGGTACGCTCGGTGCAAAAACCGCGCACCAATCTTGCGCCAAGATTAGCACTTTCTCCACACGGACTGAAAGGAGCTTCCACTCGAGCCTCGTCACCTAGGAGTACCATCGCATGCGTTAAAAAACGATGTCTTAGCCTATGGTACGTTTGGCGCAAACCGTGCACCTATCTTGCACCGACACTAACACTATCTCCAAACAGTTCAAACAGGATTCCACAAGACCCACATCACCTAGGAGTTCCATCGGCTGCGCCCAAACCGATTTCCGAGCCTACGGTACGCTCGGCGCAAAACCGCGGCAACTATATGGCACCAACGCTAACATTGTCTCCAAATAGACCAAAATGAGATTCCACATGACCCACGCCACCTAGGAGTTCCATCAGGTGCGCCCAAAATGATCTCCGAGCCTGTGGTACGCTCGGGCGCAAAACCCGCACCTATCTTATGCGCCAAGATTAGCACTATCTCCACACGGACTGAAATGAGCCTCCACTTGAGCCTCGTCACCTAGGAGTACCATCGGTGCATTAAAAACGATGTCTTAGTTTATGGTACGTTTTATGCAAAACTGCACCTATCTTGCACCGACACTAACACTATCTCCAAACAGTTCAAACAGGATTCCACAAGACCCACGCCACCTAGGAGTTCCATCGGCCGCGTCCAAACCGATTTCCGAGCCTATGGTACGCTCGGCGCAAACCGCGGCAACTATATGGCACCAACGCCAACATTGTCTCCAAATAGACCAAAATGAGATTCCACATGACCCACGCCACCTAGGAGTTCCATCAGGTGCGTCCAAAATGATCTCCGAGCCTATGGTACGCTTGGCGCAAACCGCGCACCTATCTTTGCGCCAAGATTAGCACTATCTCCACACGGATCTGAAATGAGCTTCCACTTGAGCCTCGTCACCTAGGAGTACCATCGGTGCGTTAAAAATGATGTGTTAGTTTATGGTACGCTTGGCGCAAACCGTGCACCTATCTTGCAACCGACACTAACACTATCTCCAAATAGTTCAAACAGGATTCCACAAGACCCACGTCACCTAGGAGTTCCATCGGTCGCGTCCAAACCGATTTTCGAGCCTATGGTACGCTCGGCGCAAACCGTGCAACTATATGGCACCAACGCTAACACCGTCTCCAAATAGACCAAAATGAGATTCCACATGACCCACGCCACCTAGGAGTTCCATCAGGTGTGCCCAAAATGATCTCCGAGCCTATGGTACGTTCGGCAGCAAAACCGCTGCACCTATCTTGCGCCAAGATTAGCACTATCTCCACACGGACTGAAATGAGCTTCCACTTGAGCCTCGTCACCTAGGAGTACCATCGGTGCGTTAAAAACGATGTCTAAGCTTATGGTACGTTTGGCGCAAACCGTGCACCTATCTTGGACCGACACTATCTCCAAACGGATCAAAACAAGTTTCCACAAGTCCAACCTCACCTAGGTGTTCCATCGGCTGTGTCCAAACCGATTTCGAGCCTATGGTACGCTCGCAAAACTGCACCTATATGGCACCAACGCTAACACTGTCTCCAAATAGACCAAAATGAGATTCCACATGACCCACGCCACCTAGGAGTTCCATCAGGTGCCTCCAAAATGATCTCCGAGCCTATGGTACGCTCTCGCGCAAAACCGCGCACCTATCTTGCGCCAAGATTAGCACTATCTCCACACGGACTGAAATGAGCTTCCACTTGAGCCTCGCCACCTAAGAGTACCATCGGTGCGTTAAAACGCTGTTCTAAGCCTATGGTACGTTTGGGCGCAAACCGTGCTTCTATCTTGGACCGACACTAGCACTATCTCCACACGGACTGAAAGGAGCTTCCACTCGAGCCTCGTCACCTAGGAGTACCATCGGTGCGTTAAAAACGATGTCTTAGCCTATGGTACGTTTGGCGCAAACCGTGCACCTATCTTGCACCGACACACTAACACTATCTCCAAACGGTCCAAAAGAGGATTCCACAAGACCCACGTCACCTAGGAGTTCCATCGGCTGCGTCCAAACCGATTTTCGAGCCTATATGGTACGCTCGGGCGCAAAACCGCAAACTATATGGCACCAACGCTAACACTGTCTCCAAATAGACCAAAATGAGATTCCACATGACCCACGCCACCTAGGAGTTCCATCAGGTGCGTCCAAAATGATCTCCGAGCCTATGGTACGCTCGCAAAACCGCGCACCTATCTTGCGCCAAGATTAGCACTATCTCCACACGGACTGAAATGAGCCTCCACTTGAGCCTCGTCACCTAGAGTACCATCGGTGCGTTAAAAACGATGTCTTAGTTTATGGTACGCTTACGCAAACGTGCACCTATCTTGCACCGACACTAACACTATCTCCAAACGGTTCAAAACAGGATTCCACAAGACCCACGTCACCTAGGAGTTCCATCGGCCGTGTCCAAACCGATTTCCGAGCCTATGGTACGCGTTCGGGCGCAAACCGTGCACCTAGATGGCACCAACGCTAACACGCTCTCCAAATAGACCAAAATGAGATTCCACATGACCCACGCCACCTAGGAGTTCCATTAGGTGCCTCCAAAATGATCTCCGAGCCTATGGTACGCTCGGCGCAAACCGCGCACCTATCTTGCGTCAAGATTAGCACTATCTCCACACGGACTGAAATGAGCTTCCACTTGAGCCTCGTCACCTAAGAGTACCATCGGTGCGTTAATAACGCATGTCTAAGTTTATGGTACGCTTGGCGCAAACCGTGCATCTATCTTGGACCGACACTAGCACTATCTCCAAACGGACCAAACAAGTTTCCACAAGACCAACGTTACCTAGGAGTTCCATCGGGCATCCAAACCGATTTCCAAGTTTATGGTACGCTCGACGCAAAGCGTGCAACTATATTGCACCGATGCCAACACTCTCTCCAAACAGACCAAATGAGATTTCACATGACCCACGCCACCTAGGAGTTCCATCAGGTGCGACCAAAATAATCTCCGAGCCTATGGTACGCTCGGTGCAAACCGCGCACCAATCTTTGCGCCAAGATTAGCACACTTTCTCCACACGGACTGAAAGGAGCTTCCACTTGAGCCTCTCTCGCCACCTAGGAGTACCATCGGCATGTTAAAAACGATGTCTTAGCCTATGGTACGCTTTGGCGCAAACCGTGCACCTATCTTGCACCGACACTAACACTATCTCCAAACAGTTCAAACAGGATTCCACAAGACCCACATCACCTAGGAGTTCCATCGGCTGGCCCAAACCGATTTCCAAGCCTATGGTACGCTCGGCGCAAACCGTGCAAACTATATGGCACCAACGCCAACATTGTCTCCAAATAGACCAAAATGAGATTCCACATGACCCACGCCACCTAGGAGTTCCATCAAAAGGCCCAAAATGATCTCCGAGCCTATGGTACGTTTCGCAAACCACGCACCTATCTTGCCAAGATTAGCACTATCTCCACACGGACTGAAATGAGCCTCCACTTGAGCCTCGTCACCTAGGAGTACCATCGGTGCGTTAAAAACGATGTCTTAGTTTATGGTACGTTTTACGCAAAAACGCGCACCTATCTTGCACCGACACTCAACACTATCTCCAAACAGTTCAAACAAGATTCCACAAGACCCACGCCACCTAGGAGTTCCATCGGTCAAGGTCCAAACCGATTTCCGAGCCTATGGTACGCTCGCGCAAACTGCGTGCAACTATATGGCACCAACGCTAACACTGTCTCCAAATAGACCAAAATGAGATTCCACATGACCCACGCCACCTAGGAGTTCCATCGGTGCGTCCAAAATGATCTCCGAGCCTATGGTATGCTCAAGCAAACCGCGCACCTATCTTAAGCGCCAAGATTAGCACTATCTCCACACGGACTGAAATGAGCTTCCACTTGAGCCTCGTCACCTAAGAGTACCATCGGTGCGTTAAAAATGATGTGTTTAGTTTATGGTACGCTTTTACGCAAACGTGCACCTATCTTGCACCGACACTAACACTATCTCCAAACGGAGTTCAAACAGATTCCACAAGACCCACGTCACCTAGGAGTTCCATCGGTGCGTCCAAACCGATTTTCGAGCCTATGGTACGCGTTCGCGCGCAAAAACCGTGCAACTATATGGCACCAACGCTAACACTCTCCAAATAGACCAAAATGAGATTCCACATGACCCACGCCACCTAGGAGTTCCATCAAAAGGCCCAAAATGATCTCCGAGCCTATGGTACGCTCGGCGCAAACCGCTGCACCTATCTTGCGCCAAGATTAGCACTATCTCCACACGGACTGAAATGAGCTTCCACTTGAGCCTCGCACCTAGGAGTACCATCGGTGCGTTAAAAAAACGATGTCTAAGTTTATGGTACGCGTTTGGCGCAAAACTGCACCTATCTTTGACCGACACTCACTATCTCCAAACGGATCAAAACAAGTTTCCACAAGACCAACCTCACCTAGGAGTTCCATCGGCTGTGTCCAAACCGATTTTTCGAGAGCCTATGGTACGCTCACGCGCAAACCGTGCACCTATATTGCACCAAACTAACACTCTCCAAATAGACCAAAATGAGATTCCACATGACCCACGCCACCTAGGAGTTCCATCAGGTGCCTCCAAAATGATCTCCGAGCCTATGGTACGCTTCAGGAGCGCAAACCGCGCACCTATCTTGCGCCAAGATTAGCACTATCTCCACACGGACTGAAATGAGCTTCCACTTGAGCCTCGCCACCTAAGAGTACCATCGGTGCGTTAATAACGATGTCTAAGTTTATGGTACGCTTGGGCGCAAACCGTGCTTCTATCTTGGACCGACACTAGCACTATCTCCACACGGACTGAAAGGAGCTTCCACTCGAGCCCTTGTCACCTAGGAGTACCATCGGTGCACAAAAACGATGTCTTAGTTTATGGTACGCTTGGCGCAAACCGTGCACCTATCTTGCACCGACACTAACACTATCTCCAAACGGTCCAAAAGAGGATTCCACAAGACCCACGTCACCTAGGAGTTCCATCAAGGCCCAAACGATTTCCGAGCCTATGGTACGCTCGGCGCAAACCGTGCAACTATATGGCACCAACGCTAACACCGCTCTCCAAATAGACCAAAATGAGATTCCACATGACCCACGCCACCTAGGAGTTCCATCAAAGGTGGCCCAAAATGATCTCCGAGCCTATGGTATGTACGTTCGGCAAAAACCGCGCACCTATCTTGCGCCAAGATTAGCACTATCTCCACACGGACTGAAATGAGCCTCCACTTGAGCTCGCTCACCTAGGAGTACCATCGGTGCGTTAAAAACGATGTCTTAGTTTATGGTACGCTTTTGGCGCAAACCGTGCACCTATCTTGCACCGACACTAACACTATCTCCAAACGGTCCAAAACAGGATTCCACAAGACCCACGTCACCTAGGAGTTCCATCGGTGTGTCCAAACCGATTTCCGAGCCTATGGTACGCTCGCGCGCAAACCGTGCACCTAGATGGCACCAACGCTAACACTGTCTCCAAATAGACCAAAATGAGATTCCACATGACCCACGCCACCTAGGAGTTCCATTAGGTGCCTCCAAAATGATCTCCGAGCCTATGGTACGCTCGGCGCAAACCGCGCACCTATCTTTAAGGCCAAGATTAGCACTATCTCCACACGGACTGAAATGAGCTTCCACTTGAGCCTCGCCACCTAAGAGTACCATCGGTGCGTTAATAACGCATGTCTAAGTTTATGGTACATTTGGCGCAAAACCGTGCATCTATCTTGGACCGACACTAGCACTATCTCCAAACGGACCAAACAAGTTTCCACAAGACCAACGCCACCTAGGAGTTCCATCGGGCATCCAAACCGATTTCCAAGCCTATGGTACGCTCGACGCAAAGCGTGCAACTATATTGCACCGATGCCAACACTCTCTCCAAACAGACCAAAATGAGATTTCACATGACCCACGCCACCTAGGAGTTCCATCAAAGTGCGTACCAAAATAATCTCCGAGCCTATGGTACGCTCGGTGCAAACCGCGGCACCAATCTTGCGCCAAGATTAGCACTTTCTCCACACGGACCGAAAGGAGCTTCCACTTGAGCCTCGTCACCTAGGAGTACCATCGGTGCGTTAAAAACGATGTCTTAGTTTATGGTACGTTTGGCGCAAAAACCGCACCTATCTTGCAACCGACACTAACACTATCTCCAAACAGTTCAAACAGGATTCCACAAGACCCACATCACCTAGGAGTTCCATCGGTCAAGGCCCAAACCGATTTCCAAGTTTATGGTACGCTCGGGCGCAAAACTGCGTGCAACTATATGGCACCAACGCTAACAACACTGTCTCCAAATAGACCAAAATGAGATTCCACATGACCCACGCCACCTAGGAGTTCCATCAAAAGGCCCAAAATGATCTCCGAGCCTATGGTACGCTCGGCGCAAACCGCGCACCTATCTTGCGCCAAGATTAGCACTATCTCCACACGGACTGAAATGAGCTTCCACTTGAGCCTCGTCACCTAGGAGTACCATCGCATCGGTGCGTTAAAAACGATGTCTTAGTTTATGGTACGCTTGGCGCAAACTGCACCTATCTTGCAACCGACACTAACACTATCTCCAAACAGTTCAAACAGGATTCCACAAGACCCACGCCACCTAGGAGTTCCATCGGCTGCGTCCAAACCGATTTCCGAGCCTATGGTACGCTCGGCGCAAAACTGCGTGCAACTATATGGCACCAACGCTAACACTGTCTCCAAATAGACCAAAATGAGATTCCACATGACCCACATCACCTAGGGAGTTCCATCAGGTGCGGCCCAAAATGATCTCCGAGCCTATGGTACGTTTCGGCGCAAAACCGCGCACCTATCTTAAGGCCAAGATTAGCACTATCTCCACACGGACTGAAATGAGCCTCCACTTGAGCCTCGTCACCTAGGAGTACCATCGGTGCGTTAAAAACGATGTCTTAGTTTATGGTACGCTTTTGGCGCAAACCGCGCACCTATCTTGCACCGACACTAACACTATCTCCAAACAGTTCAAACAAGATTCCACAAGACCCACGTCACCTAGGAGTTCCATCGGGCGCCAAACCGATTTTCGAGCCTATGGTACGCTCGGCAAAACCGTGCAACTATATGGCACCAACGCTAACACTGTCTCCAAATAGACCAAAATGAGATTCCACATGACCCACGCCACCTAGGAGTTCCATCAGGTGGCCCAAAATGATCTCCGAGCCTATGGTACGCTCGGCGCAAAACCGCTGCACCTATCTTGCGCCAAGATTAGCACTATCTCCACACGGACTGAAATGAGCTTCCACTTGAGCCTCTCGCACCTAGGAGTACCATCGGTGCGTTAAAAAACGATGTCTAAGTTTATGGTACGCTTTTGGCGCAAAACTGCACCTATCTTGGACCGACACTAACACTATCTCCAAACGGATCAAAACAAGTTTCCACAAGACCAACCTCACCTAGGAGTTCCATCGGCTGTGTCCAAACCGATTTTCGAGCCTATGGTACGCTTCGGCGCAAACCTGCACCTATATGGCACCAACACTAACACTGTCTCCAAATAGACCAAAATGAGATTCCACATGACCCACGCCACCTAGGAGTTCCATCAGGTGCCTCCAAAATGATCTCCGAGCCTATGGTACGCTCGGGCGCAAACCGCGCACCTATCTTGCGCCAAGATTAGCACTATCTCCACACGGACCGAAATGAGCTTCCACTTGAGCCTCGCCACCTAAGAGTACCATCGGTGCGTTAAAATAATTCTAAGTTTATGGTACGTTTGGCACAAACCGTGCTTCTATCTTGGACCGACACTAGCACTATCTCCACACGGACTGAAAGGAGCTTCCACTCGAGCCTTGTCACCTAGGAGTACCATCGGTGCGTTAAAAACGATGTCTTAGCCTATGGTACGTTTGGCGCAAACCGTGCACCTATCTTGCACCGACACTAACACTATCTCCAAACGGTCCGAAAAGAGGATTCCACAAGACCCACGCCACAGGAGTTCCATCGGCTGCGTCCAAACCGATTTCCGAGTTTATGGTATGGTACGCTCGGCAAACTGCTGCAACTATATGGCACCAACGCTAACACTCTCTCCAAATAGACCAAAATGAGATTCCACATGACCCACGCCACCTAGGAGTTCCATCAGGTGCGCCAAAATGATCTCCGAGCCTATGGTACGCTCGGCAAAACCGCGCGCACCTATCTTGCGCCAAGATTAGCACTATCTCCACACGGACTGAAATGAGCTCCACTTGAGCCTCGTCACCTAGGAGTACCATCGGTGCGTAAAAAACGATGTCTTAGTTTATGGTACGCTTTGGCGCAAAACCGTGCACCTATCTTGCACCGACACTAACACTATCTCCAAAACAGTCCAAACAAGATTCCACAAGACCCACGTCACCTAGGAGTTCCATCGGCTGTGTCCAAACCGATTTCCGAGCCTATGGTACGCTCGGCGCAAACCGTGCACCTAGATGGCACCAACGCTTAACACTGCTCTCCAAATAGACCAAAATGAGATTCCACATGACCCACGCCACCTAGGAGTTCCATCAGGTGCCTCCAAAATGATCTCCGAGCCTATGGTACGCTCGCGCAAACCGCGCACCTATCTTGTGCCAAGATTAGCACTATCTCCACACGGACTGAAATGAGCTTCCACTTGAGCCTCGTCACCTAAGAGTACCATCGGTGCGTTAAAAACGATGTTCTAAGTTTATGGTACGCTTTGGCGCAAACCGTGCATCTATCTTGGACCGACACTAGCACTATCTCCAAACGACCCAAACAAGTTTCCACAAGACCAACGTCACCTAGGAGTTCCATCGGGGCATCCAAACCGATTTCCAAGCCTATGGTACGCTCGACGCAAAGCGCGTGCAACTATATTGCACCGATGCCAACACTCTCTCCAAACAGACCAAATGAGATTTCACATGACCCACGCCACCTAGGAGTTCCATCAGGTGCGCACCAAAATAATCTCCGAGCCTATGGTACGCTCGGTGCAAAACCGCACCAATCTTGCGCCAAGATTAGCACTTTCTCCACACGGACTGAAAGGAGCTTCCACTTGAGCCTCGCTCACCTAGGAGTACCATCGGTGCGTTAAAAACGATGTCTTAGCCTATGGTACGTTTGGCGCAAAACGTGCACCTATCTTGCACCGACACTAACACTATCTCCAAACAGTTCAAACAAGATTCCACAAGACCCACATCACCTAGGACCTAGGAGTTCCATCGCACCTAAATGGCACCAACCAAACCGAGTTTCCAAAAGCCAAAATGAGATTACGGCACGCTCACCTACGAGTTCCATCGCTGCGCAACTATATGGCACCAACGCTACAACACTGCTCTCCAAATAGACCAAAATGAGATTCCACATGACCCACGCCACCTAGGAGTTCCATCAAAAGGCCCAAAATGATCTCCGAGCCTATGGTACGCTCGGGCGCAAACCGCCGCACCTATCTTGCGCCAAGATTAGCACTATCTCCACACGGACTGAAATGAGCTTCCACTTGAGCCTCGTCACCTAGGAGTACCATCGGCGTTAAAAACGATGTCTTAGTTTATGGTACGTTTACGCAAACCGTGCACCTATCTTGCACCGACACTAACACTATCTCCAAACAGTTCAAAACAAGATTCCACAAGACCCACGTCACCTAGGAGTTCCATCGTGCGTCCAAACCGATTTCCGAGCCTATGGTACGCTCGGCGCAAACCGTGCAACTATATGGCACCAACGCCTAACACTGTCTCCAAATAGACCAAAATGAGATTCCACATGACCCACGCCACCTAGGAGTTCCATCAAAAGTGCTCCAAAATGATCTCCGAGCCTATGGTACGTTTCGGCGCAAACCGCGCACCTATCTTTGCGCCAAGATTAGCACTATCTCCACACGGACTGAAAATGAGCCTCCACTTGAGCCTCGCCACCTAGGAGTACCATCGGTGCGTTAAAAAAAACGATGTCTTAGTTTATGGTACGTTTGGCGCAAACTGCACCTATCTTGCACCGACACTCAACACTATCTCCAAACGGACCAAACAAGATTCCACAAGACCCACGTCACCTAGGAGTTCCATCGGCTGCGTCCAAACCGATTTTTCGAGCCTATGGTACGCTCGGCGCAAACCGTGCAACTATATGGCACCAACGCTAACACTCTCTCCAAATAGACCAAAATGAGATTCCACATGACCCACGCCACCTAGGAGTTCCATGGTGTGCTCCAAAATGATCTCCGAGCCTATGGTACGCTCGGCACAAAAACCGCGCACCTATCTTGCGCCAAGATTAGCACTATCTCCACACGGACTGAAATGAGCTTCCACTTGAGCCTCGTCACCTAGGAGTACCATCGGTGCGTTAAAAACGATGTTCTAAGCCTATGGTACGTTTGGCGCAAACTGCATGCACCTATCTTGCAACCGACACTACACACTATCTCCAAACGGATCAAAACAAGATTCCACAAGACCCACGCTCACCTAGGAGTTCCATCGGCCGTGTCCAAACCGATTTTCGAGTTTATGGTACGCTTCGCGCAAAACCGTGCACCTATATGGCACCAACGCTAACACCTCTCCAAATAGACCAAAATGAGATTCCACATGACCCACGCCACCTAGGAGTTCCATCAGTGCCTCCAAAATGATCTCCGAGCCTATGGTACGTTCGGCGCAAACCGCGCACCTATCTTGCGTCAAGATTAGCTCTATCTCCACACGGACTGAAATGAGCTTCCACTTGAGCCTCGTCACCTAAGAGTACCATCGGTGCGTTAATAACGCAGTCTAAGCCTATGGTACGTTTGGCGCAAACCGGGCACCTATCTTGCACCAAGATTAGCACTATCTCCAAACGGACTGAAACGAGCTTTCACTTTAGCCTCGTCACCTAGGAGAACCATCGGTGCGTTAAAAACGATGTCTTAAGTTTATGGTACGCTTACGCAAAACGTGCACCTATCTTGCACCGACACTAACACTATCTCCAAACGGTCCAAAAGAGGATTCCACAAGACCCACGCCACCTAGGAGTTCCATCGGCTGTGTCCAAACCGATTTCCGAGCCTATGGTACGCTCGGGCGCAAACTGTGCACCTAGATGGCACCAAGATTAACACTGTCTCCAAATAGACCAAAATGAGATTCCACATGACCCACGCCACCTAGGAGTTCCATCAGGTGCCTCAAAAATGATCTCCGAGCCTATGGTACGCTCGGCGCAAAACTGCGCCGCGCACCTATCTTTGCACTCAAGATTAGCACTATCTCCACCACGGACTGAAATGAGCTTCCACTTGAGCCTCGCACCTAAGAGTATCTCCATCAGACCAAAATGAGATAATAACGCCACCTAGGAGTTCCATCAAAAGGCCCAAAAAGCCTATGGTACGCGTTTGGGCGCAAACCTGCACCTATCTATCTTGCGCCAAGATTAGCACTATCTCCAAACGGATGAAACGAGCTTCCACTTGAGCCTCGTCACCTAGGAGAACCATCATCGTGCGTTAAAAAACGATGTCTAAGTTTATGGTACGCTTACGCAAAACTGCACCTATCTTGCACCGACACTAACACTATCTCCAAACGGTCCAAAGAGAGATTCCACAAGACCCACGTCACCTAGGAGTTCCATCGGCCGTGTCCAAACCGATTTCCGAGCCTATGGTACGCTCGGCGCAAACCGCTGCACCTAGATGGCACCAACGCTAACACGCTCTCCAAATAGACCAAAATGAGATTCCACATGACCCACGCCACCTAGGAGTTCCATCAGGTGCTCCAAAATGATCTCCGAGCCTATGGTACGCTCGGCGCAAACCGCCGCACCTATCTTGCGCCAAGATTAGCACTATCTCCACACGGACTGAAATGAGCTTCCACTTGAGCCTCGTCACCTAAGAGTACATCATGTGCGTTAAAAACGATGTCTAAGTTTATGGTACATTTGGCGCAAAAAACCGTGCATCTATCTTGGACCGACACTAGCACTATCTCCAAACGGACCCAAACAAGTTTCCACAAGACCCAACGCCACCTAGGAGTTCCATCGGGCATCCAAACCGATTTCCAAGCTATGGTGGTACGCTCGACGCAAAGCGTGCAACTATATTGCACCGATGCCAACACTCTCTCCAAACAGACCAAATGAGATTTCACATGACCCACGCCACCTAGGAGTTCCATCTGTGTACCAAAATAATCTCCGAGCCTATGGTACGTTCGGTGCAAAAACCGCGCACCAATCTTGCGCCAAGATTAGCACTTTCTCCACACGGATCGAAAGGAGCTTCCACTTGAGCCTCGTCACCTAGGGAGTACCATCGGTGCGTTAAAAACGATGTCTTAGCCTATGGTACGCTTTTACGCAAAACCGTGCACCTATCTTGCACCGACACTAACACTATCTCCAAACGGTCCAAAACAAGATTCCACAAGACCCACGTCACCTAGGAGTTCCATCTGCGTCCAAACCGATTTCCGAGCCTATGGTACGCTCGGCGCAAACCGTGCAACTATATGGCACCAACGCCTAACACTGTCTCCAAATAGACCAAAATGAGATTCCACATGACCCACGCCACCTAGGAGTTCCATCAGGTGCGCCCAAAATGATCGAGCCTATGGTACGCTCGGCAAAAACCGCGCACCTATCTTGCGCCAAGATTAGCACTATCTCCACACGGACTGAAATGAGCTTCCACTTGAGCCTCGTCACCTAGGAGTACCATCGGTGCATTAAAAACGATGTCTTAGTTTATGGTACGTTTGGCGCAAAACTGCACCTATCTTGCACCGACACTAACACTATCTCCAAACAGTTCAAACAGGATTCCACAAGACCCACGCCACCTAGGAGTTCCATCGGTCAGCGTCCAAACCGATTTCCGAGCCTATGGTACGCTCGGCGCAAACCGTGCAACTATATGGCACCAACGCTAACACTGTCTCCAAATAGACCAAAATGAGATTCCACATGACCCACGCCACCTAGGAGTTCCATCAGGTGCGTCCAAAATGATCTCCGAGCCTATGGTACGCTCGCGCAAACAAACCGCGCACCTATCTTGCGCCAAGATTAGCACTATCTCCACACGGACTGAAATGAGCTTCCACTTGAGCCTCGTCACCTAGGAGTACCATCGGTGCGTTAAAAACGATGTCTTAGTTTATGGTACGCGTTTTTACGCAAACCGTGCACCTATCTTGCACCGACACTAACACTATCTCCAAACAATTCAAACAGATTCCACAAGACCCACGTCACCTAGGAGTTCCATCGGCTCGCGTCCAAACCGATTTCCGAGCCTATGGTACGCTCGCGCAAACCGCTGCAACTATATGGCACCAACGCCAACACGCTCTCCAAATAGACCAAAATGAGATTCCACATGACCCACGCCACCTAGGAGTTCCATCAGGTGGCCCAAAATGATCTCCGAGCCTATGGTACGCTCGGCGCAAACCGCGCACCTATCTTGCTAAGCGCCAAGATTAGCACTATCTCCACACGGACTGAAATGAGCCTCCACTTGAGCCTCGTCACCTAGGAGTACCATCGGTGCGTTAAAAACGATGTCTAAGTTTATGGTACGCTTTGGCGCAAACCGTGCACCTATCTTGGACCGACACTCAACACTATCTCCAAACGGATCAAAACAAGTTTCCACAAGTCCACGCTCACCTAGGAGTTCCATCGCTGTGTCCAAACCGATTTCGAGCCTATGGTACGCTCGGCGCAAACTGCTGCACCTATATGGCACCAACGCTAACACTGTCTCCAAATAGACCAAAATGAGATTCCACATGACCCACGCCACCTAGGAGTTCCATCAGGTGCCTCCAAAATGATCTCCGAGCCTATGGTACGCTCGCAAGCAAAACGCGCAAACTTGCATCCAGATTATCTTGCACAAGCGCCAAGATTAGCACTATCTCCACACGGACTGAAATGAGCTTCCACTTGAGCCTCGCCACCTAACGGAGTACCATCGGTGCTTCGTCACCTAGGAAAAACGATGCGTTAGCCTATGGTAAGTTTTTGGTACTTTGCAAAACTGCATCTATCTTGCACCGACACTAACACTATCTCCAAACGGTTCAAAACAGGATTCCACAAGACCCACGTCACCTAGGAGTTCCATCGGGCGCGTGTCCAAACCGATTTCCAAGCCTATGGTACGCTCGCGCAAACTGCAACTATATGGCACCAACGCCAACACACTCTCCAAATAGACCAAAATGAGATTTCACATGACCCACGCCACCTAGGAGTTCCATCTGGTGTACTCCAAAATGATCTCCGAGCCTATGGTGGTACGCTCGGTGCAAAAACCGCGCACCAATCTTGCGCCAAGATTAGCACTATCTCCACACGGACTGAAATGAGCTTCCACTTGAGCCTCGTCACCTAGGAGTACCATCGGTGCGTAAAAAACGATGTCTTTCTTAGCCTATGGTACGCTTACGCAAACCGTGCACCTATCTTGCACCGACACTAACACACTATCTCCAAACAGGTCAAAAGAGGATTCCACAAGACCCACGTCACCTAGGAGTTCCATCGGCTGCGTCCAAACCGATTTCCGAGTTTATGGTACGCTTTCGGGCAAACCGCGTGCAACTATATGGCACCAACGCTAACACTGTCTCCAAATAGACCAAAATGAGATTCCACATGACCCACGCCACCTAGGAGTTCCATCAGGTGCGCCCAAAATGATCTCCGAGCCTATGGTACGCTCGGCGCAAACCGCGCGCACCTATCTTGCGCCAAGATTAGCACTATCTCCACACGGACTGAAATGAGCTTCCACTTGAGCCTCGTCACCTAGGAGTACCATCGGTGCTAAAAAAAACGATGTCTTAGCCTATGGTACGCTTGGCGCAAACCTGCACCTATCTTGCACCGACACTAACACTATCTCCAAACGTCAAAACAAGATTCCACAAGACCCACGTCACCTAGGAGTTCCATCGGGCATCCAAACCGATTTCCAAGCCTATGGTACGCTCACGCAAACGCTATCAAAACTGTGCAAAACCTATATTGCACCAATGCCAACACTCTCTCCAAATAGACCAAAATGAGATTCCACATGACCCACGCCACCTAGGAGTTCCATCGGTGCGTACTCCAAAATGATCTCCGAGCCTATGGTACGCTCACAAAACCGCGCGCACCTATCTTCAAGCGCCAAGATTAGCACTATCTCCACACGGACTGAAATGAGCTTCCACTTGAGCCTCGTCACCTAAGAGTACCATCCACGTGGAGTTAAAAACCAAAATGATCTAAGCCTATGGTACGTTTGGCGCAAACCGGGCACCTATCTTGCGCCAAGATTAGCACTATCTCCAAACGGACTGAAACGAGCTTTCACTTTAGCCTCGTCACCTAGGAGAACCATCGGTGCGTTAAAAAACGATGTCTAAGTTTATGGTACGCTTACGCAAAACCGTGCACCTATCTTGCACCGACACTAACACTATCTCCAAACGGTCCAAAAAGAGGATTCCACAAGACCCACGTCACCTAGGAGTTCCATCGGTGTGTCCAAACCGATTTCCGAGCCTATGGTACGCTCGGCGCAAAACTGCACCTAGATGGCACCAACGCTAACACTGCTCCAAATAGACCAAAATGAGATTCCACATGACCCACGCCACCTAGGAGTTCCATCAGGTGCGCTCCAAAATGATCTCCGAGCCTATGGTACGTTTCGGGCGCAAACCCGCGCACCTATCTTAAGCGCCAAGATTAGCACTATCTCCACACGGACTGAAATGAGCTTCCACTTGAGCCTCGTCACCTAAGAGTACCATCGGTGCGTTAAAAACGATGTTTAAGCCTATGGTACGTTTGGCGCAAACCGTGCATCTATCTTGGACCGACACTAACACTATCTCCAAACGGTTCAAACAAGTTTCCACAAGACCAACGTCACCTAGGAGTTCCATCGGGCATCCAAACCGATTTCCAAGCCTATGGTACGCTCGACGCAAAGCGTGCAACTATATTGCACCGATGCCAACACTCTCTCCAAACAGACCGAAATGAGATTTCACATGACCCACGCCACCTAGGAGTTCCATCTCGGTGTACCAAAATAATCTCCGAGCCTATGGTACGTTCGGTGCAAACCGCGCACCAATCTTGAGTCAAGATTAGCACTTTCTCCACACGGACTGAAAGGAGCTTCCACTCAAGCCTCGTCACCTAGGGGTACCATCGGTGCGTTAAAAACGATGTCTTAGTTTATGGTACGTTTGGCGCAAACCGTGCACCTATCTTGCACCGACACTAACACTATCTCCAAACAGTTCAAAACAGGATTCCACAAGACCCACGTCACCTAGGAGTTCCATCGGTGTGTCCAAACCGATTTCGAGTTTATGGTACGCTCAAAAAACCGCAACCTATATGGCACCAACGCTAACACTGTCTCCAAAAATAGACCAAAATGAGATTCCACATGACCCACGCCACCTAGGAGTTCCATCAGGTGTCCAAAATGATCTCCGAGCCTATGGTACGCTCGGCAAAAACCGCGCACCTATCTTGCGCCAAGATTAGCACTATCTCCACACGGACTGAAATGAGCTTCCACTTGAGCCTCGTCACCTAAGAGTACCATCGGTGAAATGCGTTAAAAACGATAATGTCTAAGTTTATGGTACGCTTGGCGCAAACCGTGCATCTATCTTGGACCGACACTAACACTATCTCCAAACGGAGTTCAAACAAGTTTCCACAAGACCCACGTCACCTAGGAGTTCCATCGGGCATCCAAACCGATTTCCAAGCCTATGGTACGCTCGACGCAAAGCGTGCAACTATATTGCACCGATGCCAACACTCTCTCCAAACAGACCAAAATGAGATTTCACATGACCCACGCCACCTAGGAGTTCCATCATCGGTGTACCAAAATGATCTCCGAGCCTATGGTACGCTTTCGGCGCAAACCGCGCACCTATCTTTGCGCCAAGATTAGCACTATCTCCACACGGACTGAAAATGAGCTTCCACTTGAGCCTCGTCACCTAGGAGTACCATCGTGCAAGTTAAAAAAACGATGTCTTAGCCTATGGTACGCTTACGCAAACCGTGCACCTATCTTGCAACCGACACTAACACTATCTCCAAACAGTTCAAACAGGATTCCACAAGACCCACGTCACCTAGGAGTTCCATCGGTCGCGTGTCCAAACCGATTTCCGAGCCTATGGTACGCTTGGCGCAAAACCGTGCAACTATATGGCACCAACGCTAACACTGTCTCCAAATAGACCAAAATGAGATTCCACATGACCCACGCCACCTAGGAGTTCCATCGGTGCGTCCAAAATGATCTCCGAGCCTATGGTACGTTTCGGGCGCAAACCGCGCACCTATCTTGCGCCAAGATTAGCACTATCTCCACACGGACTGAAATGAGAGCCTCCACACTTGACCCTCGCCACCTAGGAGTACCATCGGTGCGTTAAAAACGATGTCTTAGTTTATGGTACGCTTGGCGCAAAACGTGCACCTATCTTGCACCGACACTAACACTATCTCCAAACGGTTCAAAGAGGATTCCACAAGACCCACGTCACCTAGGAGTTCCATCGGCCATGCGTGTCCAAACCGATTTCCGAGCCTATGGTACGCTCGGGCGCAAACGTGCAACTATATGGCACCAACGCTAACACTGTCTCCAAATAGACCAAAATGAGATTCCACATGACCCACGCCACCTAGGAGTTCCATCAAAGGTGCGTCCAAAATGATCTCCGAGCCTATGGTACGCTCGGCGCAAACCGCGCGCATCTATCTTAAGGCCAAGATTAGCACTATCTCCACACGGACTGAAATGAGCTTCCACTTGAGCCTCGTCACCTAAGGAGTCCCATCGGTGCGTTAAAAACGATGTCTAAGCCTATGGTACGCTTGGGCAAACCGCGCTATCTATCTTTGCGCCAAGATTAGCACTATCTCCAAACGGACTGAAACGAGCTTCCATTTGAGACCCTCGTCACCTAGGAGAACCATCGGTGCGTTAAAAACGATGTCTAAGCCTATGGTACGTTTGGCGCAAACCGTGCACCTATCTTGCACCGACACTAACACTATCTCCAAACGGTCCAAAAGAGGATTCCACAAGACCCACGTCACCTAGGAGTTCCATCGGTCCAAATGTCCAAACCGATTTCCGAGCCTATGGTACGTTTCGGCGCAAACCGTGCACCTAGATGGCACCAACGATTAACACTGTCTCCAAATAGACCAAAATGAGATTCCACATGACCCACGCCACCTAGGAGTTCCATCGGTGTGCCCAAAATGATCTCCGAGCCTATGGTACGCGCTCGCGCAAAAACGCGCACCTATCTTGTGCCAAGATTAGCACTATCTCCACACGGACTGAAATGAGCTTCCACTTGAGCCTCGTCACCTAGAGAGTACCATCGTGCATTAAAAACGATGTCTAAGTTTATGGTACGTTTGGCGCAAAACCGGCACCTATCTTGACCGACACTAACACTATCTCCAAACGGATCAAAACAAGTTTCCACAAGTCCAACCTCACCTAGGAGTTCCATCGGCTGTGTCCAAACCGATTTTCGAGCCTATGGTACGCTTCGGCGCAAAACCGTGCACCTATATGGCACCCAATGCTAAACACTGTCTCCAAATAGACCAAAATGAGATTCCACATGACCCACGCCACCTAGGAGTTCCATCAGGTGCCTCCAAAATGATCTCCGAGCCTATGGTACGCTCTTCGCGCAAACTGCAAAACCGCGCACCTATCTTGCGCCAAGATTAGCACTATCTCCACACGGACTGAAATGAGCTTCCACTTGAGCCTCGTCACCTAAGAGTACCATCGGTGTGTTAATAACTAACACTGTCTAAGCCTATGGTACGCTTTTGGCACAAACCGTGCTTCTATCTTGGATCGAGGCCAAGATAGCACTATCTCCACACGGACTGAAAGGAGCTTCCACTTGAGCCTCGTCACCTAGGAGTACCATCGGTGTGTTAAAAATGATGTCTTAGCCTATGGTACGGTACGCTAAACGCAAAACCGTGCACCTATCTTGCACCGACACTAACACTATCTCCAAACGGTCCAAAAGAGGATTCCACAAGACCCACGTCACCTAGGAGTTCCATCGGTGTGTCCAAACCGATTTCCGAGCCTATGGTACGCTCGGCGCAAAACCGTGCACACTAGATGGCACCAAGATTAACACTGTCTCCAAATAGACCAAAATGAGATTCCACATGACCCACGCCACCTAGGAGTTCCATCAGTTGCCTCCAAAATGATCTCCGAGCCTATGGTACGTTTCAAGCGCAAACCGCGCACCTATCTTGCGCCAAGATTAGCACTATCTCCACACGGACTGAAATGAGCTTCCACTTGAGCCTCGTCACCTAAGAGTACCATCGGTGCGTTAATAACGCCGTTTAAGTTTATGGGTACGCTTGGCGCAAAACCGTGCATCTATCTTGGACCGACACTAGCACTATCTCCAAACGGACCAAACAAGTTTCCACAAGACCAACGTCACCTAGGAGTTCCATCGGGCATCCAAACCGATTTCCAAGCCTATGGTACGCTCGACGCAAAGCGTGCAACTATATTGCACCGATGCCAACACACTCTCCAAACAGACCAAAATGAGATTTCACATGACCCACGCCACCTAGGAGTTCCATCTGGTGCGTACCAAAATAATCTCCGAGCCTATGGTACGTTCGGTGCAAAACCGCGCACCAATCTTGCGCCAAGATTAGCACTTTCTCCACACGGACTGAAAGGAGCTTCCACTGAGCCTCGTCACCTAGGGAGTACCATCGGTGCGTTAAAAACGATGTCTTAGTTTATGGTACGCTTGGCGCAAAACCGTGCACCTATCTTGCACCGACACTAACACTATCTCCAAACAGTTCGAAACAGGATTCCACAAGACCCACGTCACCTAGGAGTTCCATCGGGCATCCAAACCGATTTCCAAGCCTATGGTACGTTCGACGCAAAGCGTGCAACTATATTGCACCGATGCCAACACTCTCTCCAAATAGACCAAAATGAGATTTCACATGACCCACGCCACCTAGGAGTTCCATGGTGTGCGACCAAAATGATCTCCGAGCCTATGGTACGCTCGGTGCAAACCGCGCACCAATCTTGCGCCAAGATTAGCACTTTCTCCACACGGACTGAAATGAGCTTCCACTTGAGCCTCGTCACCTAGGAGTACCATCGGTGCGTTAAAAACGATGTCTTAAGCCTATGGTACGCTTGGCGCAAAACCGTGCACCTATCTTGCACCGACACTAACACTATCTCCAAACAGTTCAAACAGGATTCCACAAGACCCACGTCACCTAGGAGTTCCATCGGCTGCGTCCAAACCGATTTCCGAGCCTATGGTACGCTCGGCGCAAACCGTGCAACTATATGGCACCAACGCTAACACCGCTCTCCAAATAGACCAAAATGAGATTCCACATGACCCACGCCACCTAGGAGTTCCATCAGGTGCCTCCAAAATGATCTCCGAGCCTATGGTGGTACGTTCTCGCGCAAACCGCGCACCTATCTTGCGCCAAGATTAGCACTATCTCCACACGGACTGAAATGAGCCTCCACTTGAGCCTCGTCACCTAGGAGTACCATCGGTGCGTTAAAAACGATGTCTAAGTTTATGGTACGCTTGGCGCAAACCGTGCACCTATCTTGGACCGACACTAACACTATCTCCAAACGGATCAAAACAAGTTTCCACAAGACCCACGCTCACCTAGGAGTTCCATCGGCTGTGTCCAAACCGATTTTTGAGCCTATGGTACGTTTCGGCAAACTGCGTGCACCTATATGGCACCAACGTGAACACTGTCTCCAAATAGACCAAAATGAGATTCCACATGACCCACGCCACCTAGGAGTTCCATCAGGTGCTCCAAAATGATCTCCGAGCCTATGGTACGCTCGCGCGGCGAAACCGCGCACCTATCTTTGCGCCAAGATTAGCACTATCTCCACACGGACTGAAATGAGCTTCCACTTGAGCCTCGTCACCTAAGAGTACCATCGGTGTGTTAATAAAAACGCTGTCTAAGCCTATGGTACGTTTGGCACAAACCGTGCTTCTATCTTGGACCACGCCACACTAGCACTATCTCCAAACGGACTGAAAGGAGCTTCCACTCGAGCCTTGTCACCTAGGAGTACCATAGGTGTGTTAAAAACGATGTCTTAGTTTATGGTACGCTTTGGCAAAAACGTGCACCTATCTTGCACCGACACTAACACTATCTCCAAATGGTCAAAAAGAGGATTCCACAAGACCCACGTCACCTAGGAGTTCCATCGGTGTGTCCAAACCGATTTCCGAGCCTATGGTACGCTCGGGCGCAAAACCGTGCACCTAGATGGCACCAACGCTAACACTGCTCTCCAAATAGACCAAAATGAGATTCCACATGACCCACGTCACCTAGGAGTTCCATCAGTTGCCTCCAAAATGATCTCCGAGCCTATGGTACGTTCGGCGCAAACCGCGCACCTATCTTGCGTCAAGATTAGCACTATCTCCACACGGACTGAAATGAGCTTCCACTTGAGCCTCGTCACCTAAGAGTACCATCGGTGCGTTAATAACGATGTTTAAGTTTATGGTACGTTTGGCGCAAACCGTGCATCTATCTTGGACCGACACTAGCACTATCTCCAAACGGACCGAAACAAGTTTCCACAAGACCAACGTTACCTAGGAGTTCCATCGGGGCATCCAAACCGATTTCCAAGCCTATGGTACGTTCGACGCAAAGTGTGCAACTATATTGCACCGATGCCAACACTCTCTCCAAATAGACCAAAATGAGATTTCACATGACCCACGCCACCTAGGAGTTCCATCAGGTGTACTCAAAATAATCTCCGAGCCTATGGTACGCTCTCGGTGCAAACACACCAATCTTTGCGCCAAGATTAGCACTTTCTCCACACGGACTGAAATGAGCTTCCACTTGAGCCTCGTCACCTAGGAGTACCATCGGTGCGTTAAAAACGATGTCTTAGCCTATGGTACGTTTGGCGCAAACCGTGCACCTATCTTGCACCGACACTAACACTATCTCCAAACAGTTCGAAACAGGATTCCACAAGACCCACGTCACCTAGGAGTTCCATCGGGGCATCCAAACCGATTTCCAAGCCTATGGTACGTTCGACGCAAAGCGTGCAACTATATTGCACCGATGCCAACACTCTCTCCAAACAGACCGAAATGAGATTTCACATGACCCACGTCACCTAGGAGTTCCATCTGGTGCGACCAAAATAATCTCCGAGCCTATGGTACGTTCGGTGCAAACCGCGCACCAATCTTGCGTCAAGATTAGCACTTTCTCCACACGGACTGAAAGGAGCTTCCACTCGAGCCTCGTCACCTAGGGGTACCATCGGTGCGTTAAAAACGATGTCTTAGCCTATGGTACGTTTGGCGCAAACCGTGCACCTATCTTGCACCGACACTAACACTATCTCCTAACAGTTCGAAACAGGATTCCACAAGACCCACGTCACCTAGGAGTTCTATCGGCTGCGTCCAAACCGATTTCCGAGCCTACGGTACGTTCGGCGCAAACCGTGCAACTATATGGCACCAACGCGAACACTGTCTCCAAATAGACCAAAATGAGATTCCACATGACCCACGTCACCTAGGAGTTCCATCGGTGGTGCGCCCAAAAAATGATCTCCGAGCCTATGGTACGTTTCGGGCGCAAAACCGCGCAGACCTATCTTGCGCCAAGATTAGCACTATCTCCACACGGACTGAAATGAGCTTCCACTTGAGCCTCGTCACCTAGGAGTACCATCGGTGCGTTAAAAACGATGTTTAAGTTTATGGTACGTTTGGCGCAAACCGCGCACCTATCTTGCACCGACACGACACTATCTCCAAACGGTTCCAAACAAGTTTCCACAAGACCAACTCACCTAGGAGTTCCATCACCGAGTGTCCAAACCGATTTCCGAGCCTATGGTACGTTCGGCGCAAACCGTGCACCTATATGGCACCAACGTGAACGCTGTCTCCAAATAGACCAAAATGAGATTCCACATGACCCACGTCACCTAGGAGTTCCATCAGGTGCCTCCAAAATGATCTCCGAGCCTATGGTACGTTTGGCGCAAAACCGCGCACCTATCTTGCGCCAAGATTAGCACTATCTCCACACGGACTGAAATGAGCTTCCACTTGAGCCTCGTCACCTAAGAGTACCATCGGTGTGTTAATAACGCTGTCTAAGCCTATGGTACGTTTGGCACAAACCGTGCTTCTATCTTGGACCGACACTAGCACTATCTCCACACGGACTGAAAGGAGCTTCCACTCGAGCCTCGTCACCTAGGAGTACCATAGGTGTGCAAAAAAACGATGTCTTAGTTTATGGTACGTTTACGCAAAACCGTGCACCTATCTTGCACCGACACTAACACTATCTCCAAACGGTCCGAAAAAGAGGATTCCACAAGACCCACGTCACCTAGGAGTTCCATCGGTGTGTCCAAACCGATTTCCGAGCCTATGGTACGTTTCGGCGCAAAACGCGTGCACCTAGATGGCACCAACGCTAACACTGTCTCCAAATAGACCAAAATGAGATTCCACATGACCCACGCCACCTAGGAGTTCCATCAGTGCCTCCAAAATGATCTCCGAGCCTATGGTACGCTTTCGCAAAAACCGCGCACCTATCTTGCGCCAAGATTAGCACTATCTCCACACGGACTGAAATGAGCTTCCACTTGAGCCTCGTCACCTAAGAGTACCATCGGCATGCGTTAATAACGCCGTCTAAGTTTATGGTACGTTTGGCGCAAACCGTGCATCTATCTTGGACCGACACTAGCACTATCTCCAAACGGATCAAACAAGTTTCCACAAGACCAACGTCACCTAGGAGTTCCATCGGGCATCCAAACCGATTTCCAAGCCTATGGTACGCTCGACGCAAAGCGTGCAACTATATTGCACCGATGCCAACACTCTCTCCAAACAGACCAAAATGAGATTTCACATGACCCACGCCACCTAGGAGTTCCATCGGTGCGACCAAAATAATCTCCGAGCCTATGGTACGTTTGGTGCAAACCGCGCACCAATCTTGCGTCAAGATTAGCACTTTCTCCACACGGACTGAAAGGAGCTTCCACTCGAGCCTCGTCACCTAGGGGTACCATCGGTGCGTTAAAAACGATGTCTTAGCCTATGGTACGTTTGGCGCAAACCGTGCACCTATCTTGCACCGACACTAACACTATCTCCAAACAGTTCGAAACAGGATTCCACAAGACCCACGTCACCTAGGAGTTCCATCGGGGCATCCAAACCGATTTCCAAGCCTATGGTACGTTCGACGCAAAGCGTGCAACTATATGGCACCAATGCCAACACTCTCTCCAAATAGACCAAAATGAGATTTCACATGACCCACGCCACCTAGGAGTTCCATCTGGTGCGACCAAAATGATCTCCGAGCCTATGGTACGCTCGGTGCAAAAACCGCGCACCAATCTTGCGCCAAGATTAGCACTTTCTCCACACGGACTGAAAGGAGCTTCCACTTGAGCCTCGTCACCTAGGGAGTACCATCGGTGCGTTAAAAACGATGTCTAAGTTTATGGTACGCGTTTGGCGCAAAACCGCACCTATCTTGCACCGACACTAACACTATCTCCAAACAGTTCAAACAGGATTCCACAAGACCCACGTCACCTAGGAGTTCCATCGGGCGCGCCCAAACCGATTTCCGAGCCTATGGTACGTTCGGCAAAACCGCGTGCAAACTATATGGCACCAACGCCAACACTCTCTCCAAATAGACCAAAATGAGATTCCACATGACCCACGCCACCTAGGAGTTCCATCAGGTGCGTCCAAAATGATCTCGAGCCTATGGTACGTTCGGCGCAAACCCGCGCACCTATCTTGCGCCAAGATTAGCACTATCTCCACACGGACTGAAATGAGCCTCCACTTGAGCCTCTCGCCACCTAGGAGTACCATCGGTGCGTTAAAAACGATGTCTAAGTTTATGGTACGTTTGGCGCAAACGTGCACCTATCTTGGACCGACACTAACACTATCTCCAAACGGATCAAAACAAGTTTCCACAAGACCAACCTCACCTAGGAGTTCCATCGGCGCCGTGTCCAAACCGATTTTTCGAGCCTATGGTACGCTCGGCGCAAAAAACTGCACCTATATGGCACCAACGTGAACACTGTCTCCAAATAGACCAAAATGAGATTCCACATGACCCACGCCACCTAGGAGTTCCATCAGGTGCCTCCAAAATGATCTCCGAGCCTATGGTACGCTCGGGCGCAAACCGCGCACCTATCTTGCGCCAAGATTAGCACTATCTCCACACGGACTGAAATGAGCTTCCACTTGAGCCACGCCACCTAGAGAGTACCACCATCGGTGTGTTAATAACGCTGATGTCTAAGCCTATGGTATGCTTTTGGCACAAACTGCGTGCATCTTGGACCGACACTAGCACTATCTCCACACGGACCTGAAACAAGAGCTTCCACTCGAGCCTTGAGTCACCTAGGAGTACCATCGGTGTGTTAAAAACGATGTTTAGCCTATGGTACGCTTGGCGCAAACCGTGCACCTATCTTGCACCGACACTAACACTATCTCCAAACGGTCCAAAAGAGGATTCCACAAGACCCACGTCACCTAGGAGTTCCATCGGCTGTGTCCAAACCGATTTCCGAGCCTATGGTACGTTCGGCGCAAACCGTGCACCTAGATGGCACCAAGATTAACACTGTCTCCAAATAGACCAAAATGAGATTCCACATGACCCACGCCACCTAGGAGTTCCATCAGTTGCCTCCAAAATGATCTCCGAGCCTATGGTACGCTCGGCGCAAAACCGCGCACCTATCTTGCGCCAAGATTAGCACTATCTCCACACGGACTGAAATGAGCTTCCACTTGAGCCTCGTCACCTAAGAGTACCATCGGTGCGTTAATAACGATGTCTAAGTTTATGGTACGCTTATAAACAAACGTGCATCTATCTTGGACCGACACTAGCACTATCTCCAAACGGACCAAACAAGTTTCCACAAGACCAACGCCACCTAGGAGTTCCATCGGGGCGTCCAAACCGATTTCCAAGCCTATGGTGGTACGTTCGACGCAAAAGCGTGCAACTATATTGCACCGATGCCAACACTCTCTCCAAACAGACCGAAATGAGATTTCACATGACCCACGTCACCTAGGAGTTCCATCTGGTGCGACCAAAATAATCTCCGAGCCTATGGTACGTTCGGTGCAAACCGCGCACCAATCTTGCGTCAAGATTAGCACTTTCTCCACACGGACTGAAATGAGCTTCCACTTGAGCCTCGTCACCTAGGGAGTACCATCGGTGCATTAAAAACGATGTCTTAGCTTATATGGTACGCTTGGCGCAAAACCGTGCACCTATCTTGCACCGACACTAACACTATCTCCAAACAGTTCGAAACAGGATTCCACAAGACCCACGTCACCTAGGAGTTCCATCGGGGCATCCAAACCGATTTCCAAGCCTATGGTACGTTCGACGCAAAGCAACTAAACTATATTGCACCGATGCCAACACTCTCTCCAAATAGACCAAAATGAGATTTCACATGACCCACGCCACCTAGGAGTTCCATCTGGTGCGACCAAAATAATCTCCGAGCCTATGGTACGCGTTCGGTGCAAAACCGCGCACCAATCTTGCGCCAAGATTAGCACTTTCTCCACACGGACTGAAAGGAGCTTCCACTGAGCCTCGTCACCTAGGAGTACCATCGGTGCGTTAAAAACGATGTCTTAGTTTATGGTACGTTTGGCGCAAACCGTGCACCTATCTTGCACCGACACTAACACTATCTCCAAACAGTTCAAACAGATTCCACAAGACCCACGTCACCTAGGAGTTCCATCGGCTGCGTCCAAACCGATTTCGAGCCTATGGTACGTCAAGGCGCAAAACCGTGCAACTATATGGCACCAACGCTAACACTCTCTCTCCAAATAGACCAAAATGAGATTCCACATGACCCACGCCACCTAGGAGTTCCATCAGGTGCCTCCAAAATGATCTCCGAGCCTATGGTACGCTCGCGCACGCAAAACCGCGCACCTATCTTGCGCCAAGATTAGCACTATCTCCACACGGATCTGAAATGAGCTTCCATTTGAGCCTCGCCACCTAGGAGAGTACCATCGGTGCGTTAAAAACGCGATGTCTAAGTTTATGGTACGCTTGGCGCAAAACTGCACCTATCTTGCACCGACACTAACACTATCTCCAAACGGTCCAAAGAGGATTCCACAAGACCCACGTCACCTAGGAGTTCCATCGGTCGTGTCCAAACCGATTTCCGAGCCTATGGTACGTTTCGGCGCAAAACCGTGCACCTATAGATGGCACCAACGCTAACACTCTCTCCAAATAGACCAAAATGAGATTCCACATGACCCACGCCACCTAGGAGTTCCATCGAAGTGCTCCAAAATGATCTCCGAGCCTATGGTACGTTCGGCGCAAACCGCGCACCTATCTTGCGCCAAGATTAGCACTATCTCCACACGGACTGAAATGAGCTTCCACTTGAGCCTCGTCACCTAAGAGTACCATCGGTGCGTTAATAACGATGTCTAAGCCTATGGTACGCTTGGCGCAAACTGTGCATCTATCTTGCGCCAAGATTAGCACTATCTCCAAACGGATGAAATGAGCTTCCACTTTGAGCCTCGTCACCTAGGAGAACCATCGGTGCGTTAAAAACGATGTCTAAGCCTATGGTACGTTTGGCGCAAAACCGTGCACCTATCTTGCACCGACACTAACACTATCTCCAAACGGTCCAAAGAGAGATTCCACAAGACCCACGTCACCTAGGAGTTCCATCGGTGTGTCAAACCGATTTCCGAGCCTATGGTACGCTCGGCGCAAACCGCGTGCACCTAGATGGCACCAAGATTAACACTATCTCCAAATAGACCAAAATGAGATTCCACATGACCCACGCCACCTAGGAGTTCCATCAGTTGCCTCCAAAATGATCTCCGAGCCTATGGTACGTTCGGCGCAAAACCGCGCACCTATCTTAAGCGCCAAGATTAGCACTATCTCCACACGGACTGAAATGAGCTTCCACTTGAGCCTCGTCACCTAAGAGTACCATCGGTGCGTTAAAAAACATGTCTAAGTTTATGGTACGTTTTGGCGCAAACCGTGCATCTATCTTGGACCGACACTAGCACTATCTCCAAACAGATCAAAACAAGTTTCCACAAGACCAACGCCACCTAGGAGTTCCATCGGGCATCCAAACCGATTTCCAAGCCTATGGTACGTTCGCTCGACGCAAAGCGCAACTATATTGCACCGATGCCAACACTCTCTCCAAACAGAACCGAAATGAGATTTCACATGACCCACGCCACCTAGGAGTTCCATCAAAAGTGCGACCAAAATAATCTCCGAGCCTATGGTACGTTCGGCGCAAAACCGCGCACCAATCTTTGCGCCAAGATTAGCACTTTCTCCACACGGACTGAAAGGAGCTTCCACTTGAGCCTCGTCACCTAGGAGTACCATCGGTGCGTTAAAAACGATGTCTTAGCCTATGGTACGCTTGGCGCAAAACCGTGCACCTATCTTGCACCGACACTAACACTATCTCCAAACGGTCCAAAGAGGATTCCACAAGACCCACGTCACCTAGGAGTTCCATCGGCTGTGTCCAAACCGATTTCCGAGCCTATGGTACGTTCAGCGCAAACCGTGCACCTAGATGGCACCAACGCGAACACTGTCTCCAAATAGACCAAAATGAGATTCCACATGACCCACGTCACCTAGGAGTTCCATCAGTTGCCTCCAAAATGATCTCCGAGCCTATGGTATGTTTGGCGC
Source organism: Miscanthus lutarioriparius (assembly GCA_904845875.1). Classification (NCBI taxonomy): domain Eukaryota; kingdom Viridiplantae; phylum Streptophyta; class Magnoliopsida; order Poales; family Poaceae; genus Miscanthus; species Miscanthus lutarioriparius. The sequence continues at coordinate 29,396 of CAJGYO010000292.1, forward strand.
AAAACCGCGCGCACCTATCTTGCGCCAAGATTAGCACTATCTCCACATGGACTGAAATGAGCTTCCACTTGAGCCTCGTCACCTAAGAGTACCATCGGTGCGTTAATAACGCCGTCTAAGCCTATGGTACGTTTGAAGCAAACCGTGCATCTATCTTGCGCCAAGATTAGCACTATCTCCAAACGGACTGAAATGAGCTTTCACTTTAGCCTCGTCACCTAGGAGAACCATCGGTGCGTTAAAAACGATGTCTAAGTTTATGGTACGCTTGGCGCAAAACCGTGCACCTATCTTGCACCGACACTAACACTATCTCCAAACGGTCCAAAAGAGGATTCCACAAGACCCACGTCACCTAGGAGTTCCATCGGCTGTGTCCAAACCGATTCCGAGCCTATGGTACGCTCGGCGCAAACCGTGCACCTAGATGGCACCAAGATTAACACTGTCTCCAAATAGACCAAAATGAGATTCCACATGACCCACGTCACCTAGGAGTTCCATTAGTTGCCTCCAAAATGATCTCCGAGCCTATGGTACCTTCGGCGCAAACCGCGCACCTATCTTGCGTCAAGATTAGCACTATCTCCACACGGACTGAAATGAGCTTCCACTTGAGCCTCGTCACCTAAGAGTACCATCGGTGCGTTAATAACGCCGTTTAAGTTTATGGTACGTTTGGCGCAAAACCGTGCATCTATCTTGGACCGACACTAGCACTATCTCCAAACGGACCGAAACAATTTTCCACAAGACCAACGTCACCTAGGAGTTCCATCGGGGCATCCAAACCGATTTCCAAGCCTATGGTACGTTCGACGCAAAGCGTGCAACTATATTGCACCGATGCCAACACTCTCTCCAAACAGACCGAAATGAGATTTCACATGACCCACGTCACCTAGGAGTTCCATCGGTGTGTACCAAAATAATCTCCGAGCCTATGGTACGTTCGGCGTAAAACCGCGCACCAATCTTGCGCCAAGATTAGCACTTTCTCCACACGGACTGAAAGGAGCTTCCACTCGAGCCTCGTCACCTAGGAGTACCATCGGTGCGTTAAAAACGATGTCTTAGCCTATGGTACGTTTGGCGCAAACCGTGCACCTATCTTGCACCGACACTAACACTATCTCCAAACAGTTCAAAACAGGATTCCACAAGACCCACGTCACCTAGGAGTTCCATCGGCTGCGTCCAAACCGATTTCCGAGCCTACGGTACGTTCGGCGCAAACCGTGCACCTAGATGGCACCAACGCTAACACTGTCTCCAAATAGACCAAAATGAGATTCCACAAGACCCACGCCACCTAGGAGTTCCATCAGGTGCCTCCAAAATGATCTCCGAGCCTATGGTACGTTCGGCGCAAACCGCGCGCACCTATCTTTGCGCCAAGATTAGCACTATCTCCACACGGACTGAAATGAGCTTCCACTTGAGCCTCGTCACTCACTAAGAGTACCATCGGTGCGTTAATAAAACGATGTCTAAGCCTATGGTACGTTTGGCGCAAAACCGTGCATCTATCTTGGACCGACACTAGCACTATCTCCAAACGGGATCGAAACAAGTTTCCACAAGACCAACGTTACCTAGGAGTTCCATCGGGGCATCCAAACCGATTTCCAAGCCTATGGTACGTTCGACGCAAAGCGTGCAACTATATTGCACCGATGCCAACACTCTCTCCAAACAGACCGAAATGAGATTGACCCACGCCACCTAGGAGTTCCACCCACGTCCACCTAGGGAGTTCCATGCGGTGCTTAAGGCCAAAATAATCTCCGAGCCTATGGTAATCGCCACCTAGGAGTACCATCAAGTAAAACCGTCAGTTTATGGTACGCTATCTTGCGCGTCAAGAATAGCAATTTCTCCACACGGACTGAAAGGAGCTTCCACAAGACCCTCATCACCTAGGAGTTCCATCGGTCTGTGTGTCCAAACCGATTTCCGAGCCTATGGTACGTTTGGCGCAAAACCGTGCAACTATATGGCACCAACGCTAACACTGTCTCCAAATAGACCAAAATGAGATTCCACATGACCCACGCCACGTAGGAGTTCCATTAGGTGCGCGCCCAAAATGATCTCCGAGCCTGTGGTACGTTCGCGCAAAAAACCGCGCACCTATCTTGCGCCAAGATTAGCACTATCTCCACACGGACTGAAATGAGCTTCCACTTGAGCCTCGTCACCTAGGAGTACCATCGGTGCGTTAAAAACGATGTCTTAGCCTATGGTACGTTTGGCGCAAACCGTGCACCTATCTTGCACCGACACTAACACTATCTCCAAACAGTTCGAAACAGGATTCCACAAGACCCACGTCACCTAGGAGTTCCATCGGCTGCGTCCAAACCGATTTCCGAGCCTACGGTACGTTCGGCGCAAACCGTGCAACTATATGGCACCAACGCGAACACTGTCTCCAAATAGACCAAAATGAGATTCCACATGACCCACGTCACGTAGGAGTTCCATCAGGTGCGTCCAAAATGATCTCCGAGCCTGTGGTACGTTCGGCGCAAACCGCGCACCTATCTTGCGTCAAGATTAGCACTATCTCCACACGGACTGAAATGAGCCTCCACTTGAGCCTCGTCACCTAGGAGTACCATCGGTGCGTTAAAAACGATGTCTAAGCCTATGGTACGTTTGGCGCAAACCGTGCACCTATCTTGGACCGACACTATCTCCAAACGGACCAAAACAAGTTTCCACAAGTCCAACCTCACCTAGGTGTTCCATCGGCTGTGTCCAAACCGATTTCCGAGCCTATGGTACGTTCGGCGCAAACCGTGCACCTATATGGCACCGACGCGAACATCTGTCTCCAAATAGACCAAAATGAGATTCCACATGACCCACGTCACCTAGGAGTTCCATCAGGTGCCTCCAAAATGATCTCCGAGCCTATGGTACGTTCGGCGCAAACCGCGCACCTATCTTGCGTCAAGATTAGCACTATCTCCACACGGACTGAAATGAGCTTCCACTTGAGCCTCGTCACCTAAGAGTACCATCGGTGCGTTAATAACGCTGTCTAAGCCTATGGTACATTTGGCACAAACCGTGCTTTTATCTTGGACCAACACTAGCACTATCTCCACACGGACTGAAAGGAGCTTCCACTCGAGCCTCGTCACCTAGCAGTACCATCGGTGCGTTAAAAACAATGTCTTAGCCTATGGTACTGATATGAACCCGCTAGGGTGAATCCCAATCTTTCGATGAGAGAAGGTGGATAACTCGATTTGGGGATGGAGATGACGTTTCACGGCCCGACTATGACCTTCCAAGCCGCGCGCCTTAGCAACCGATACTCTTGACGCAAGATAGGTGCACGGTCTTCACACGTTTACGCGAGCTTACCATAGGCTCGGAGATCATTTTGGAGGCAATCGATGGAACTCCTAGGTGACGTGGGTCTTGTGGAATCTCATTTTGGTCTATTTGAGACAAGTGTTCGCGATGGTGCCATCTAGGTGCACATTTGCATCGAACGTACCATAGGCTAGGAAATCGGTTTGGACACGTACCGATGGAACTCCTAGGTGACGTGGGTCTTGTGGAATCTCTCTTCGGACCGTTTGGAGATAGTGTTAGTGTCGGTGCAAGATAGGTGCAGGGTTTGCGCCAAACGATTTCAAACTACCATAGGCTTAGACATCGACATTTTAACGCACCAATGGTTCTCCTAGGTGATGAGGCTCAAGTGGAAGCTCGTTTCAAATCCGTTTGGAGAGCGCTTAGTGTCGGTCCAAGATAGATGCACGGTTTTTGCCTAAACGCACTCATAGGCTTAGACGGCGTTATTAACGCACCGATGGTACTCTTAGGTGACGAGGCTGATGAGGACATCATTGGCTCAAATATGACCATGCCAACCACTTCTATACTAAAGGTGCAACCATTCTATATGAGGCTTATCATTGATGCATTTGATGAATTGGTGCTCCACCATAAAATGTGTATATTTTCATTTTCAGAATTACTTACATGGATTAAGGGAAGGTTTGATTGCATATGGAAAGCATGAAAGGTTAATGAAGTTGATTGGGGACCAAATCCAAGTATTCCCAACGTCCTCCACCTGGACACCACGTCACTTTTGGTCCAAGGAAAGAAAGAGATCAAATCCAACACGTTTTGGGGCTGGATTCGGACTCTAGGACAGCTCCAACTTGTGATGTTCACCACGGTCGCATACGGACTCGGATTGAGGCGTTCAAGTACTTCGTGGAATCCTTATGAAGTCTATTTTCACATGGATCTAGAATCAAGTCCATATCTGTTCTGAGGCGGCCGCAATGACCGAATTACTACCGAGAGGTTTTCTGTTCAAAGGTGCTGCGTCGCCTTAGTTTGGTCCAATGGGCCGTGTATCAAGTTGGGTCCATTAGGGATGTGTCTTAGGGTTGGAGCACGACCCCAACACCCTGGTGGTCGTCCTTCCACCTTCATATACCCCTTAGCCGCCACCAAGAACAATTGGGTTTTGTTTGTTGAAAGTTTAGCCATTGCTACTTCCTTGTAGACGCGTGTGTCGACTAGACCATCCATTCTACTTGATTCAGAACCCCAACTTTGTGAGTTCAGATTGGTTTTTCATCTCCATATTTGCAATTGAGTTGCTTGTTCTACTTGTTCTTGCTTGTTCCTCGATTGCTTGCAGGAATTACCCTAGTGGTTTGGTTGATCGTGCTCCACAAGATCGCGACGGCCGTTGGAGGTGGTGTATTTGTTGCTAAGGCGCAGCATCCTTGGATGGTTGTAGTCGGGCCGTGAACGTCATCTCCATCCCCAAATTGAGTTATCCACCTTCTCTCATCGAAAGATCGGGATTCACCCTAGTGGGTTCATATCAGTGAATCCCCTTCTTGACAGCAAACCATCCTCGGTTTGACCTTTGTTGGAGGATGTGTTGTAGGTAAAAGTGAACCGTGCTCCCCTTCTTGATATTTATCCTATTGCATATGGGAAAAACTAGGAAAACTTTGCAAGACTTCATTTGTGTTAGTGCAGCCCTCAATTTGATCATGGTATTGTGGCCCAAAAGGATATTTCAGATTAGAACAAATATAAACTTTATGCACCAAATATTCTCCTTTGCTGTCATATTTGCCAATTGCATGAAGCGAACAATGATTAAAACTTGGCAAACCAGAATCAAATTTAAGTTTCTCTTTTAGACAATTTAGATTACACAGAATATCAAATTCAATATAACCCAAAGTATTTAAAGAGGATAGCAAATTCAGTTCATCTTGTGCACATGTAATAGGATGAAAAAGCTTATCTTCAGCACATTTGTATGGTTCCAAACCAAAAGTATCACACTTATTCGCTACTTGTGGCATAGGAGTAAAAGAATCATCAGCACACAACTCCTCTTTATCACAAGGAACGGCAAGTAATTTATTTTGTGACAAAGGAAAATCAGTAGTGGGTTCCACTATTTGTTGCTCTTCATTAGCATGCAAAGTGGACAAATTTTGGACATTTTGGGTCACATCATTCTTATTCACAGATAATAGAATCTCTTTTTCAGCATTTAGAGCAAGACAAAACAATTGACCAATATGGCAATATGATTTGCTAATTAACAAGGTTCGAATTTCAGAATTGAGCCCGCTCATGAACCTACTCATAACATCTTTCATGCATTCATCCAATCCACTAAACATGATACAAATCTTAAAATCATGGTAGTATTGTTTCACAGTCTTACTACCCTGCTTCAAGTTGTCTAATTTTGCAAGCAAATAATCAACATAATATGCAGGAACGAATGCATCTCTAAAAAGAAATTTGAAGTCTTCCCAAGATTTTAGAACTTTGTTGTGCCTACAAATGTGTTTCCATTCCAGCAAAGCATATTGAATCAAAACATTAGAGGCAATACAAATCTTTTGTTTCTCAGACAGGTCATGCTCATCAAATTCATTATCTACTTTTAGCTCCCAATCAATGTAAGCTTTAGGATCAAACTTACCATCATATAACGGCAAGTGTTGAATGACATCCTGAATATGAGGGTCTAGTTCCAACAGCTCAAAAATTTCCGTATCACCTATCATGATTAGTAGAAAACAAGAAACACAAAAATAATATGTATCGTCCTATCAACTACTAGGATGTGTCGGTTGTAATTCTCTCAAATTCAACTTGTTTAAAACAAGCCCTTACAAGTTCTTACCAAGCCAAACAGGAGGTGACGGCAACCAACAAGTCTGCAACCGTGGAATGAAGTGTATCGGTGCCGCAACAACAACACCTGTCAAGCTGTAGTCGAAATATGTGGAGCTATAGGTGGGCTGAAGCAAGGAAGTACTAGCACCACGTTAGTCACAAAAGCAAGATGAATAATCATTCAACGGCGGTACTGTGCTGGTCCTAGCCTAGACCGTGCTAGAGGCGCGAGCCTGGACACAAAGGAAGTCACAACACACCACCGAAAACAATGGAGAAGCACAACGAACAGCCCCTTTTCTTCCTTTTCTTTTCTTTTATTTTCTTTTCTTTCTTTCTTTCTTTTTCTCTCTCTCTCTCTCTCAACGAACAGCCCTTTTTTTTCTTTCTTTTCTTTTTTTTCTTTTTTTTTTTTTTCTTTTTTTTCTCTCTCTCTCTCGGAGTAAAACCAAGCCAATATGTATGCACAATGTGGAGGAGTCAAGTACAGGTATGGACTTCTGCTGCCTTTCTGGAACACTTCAATATATGTAGCACAAGTGCAAAAAGCGACAAGATTTAATAACACGGCGCAACAACCAATTCAGAGTCCACAACGATTCCAACTTGGTCTTTAGCAAGATTAGAACTCTAGAGTGAGCTGAGCTAATATGGATATGTTGGACGTGGAGAAGTTGAGTATAGATATGAACTACTGCTGCACAAAGATGTTCTCAGATTCGGACTCAAAACAGCAACAAGACAGCTATCAATTCGGACTCAAAACCGATTCCAACTCGAACTTCAACACCACGTGGGATTCGGTCTCAAAACAAACTCAGATTCCTACTCAGACTTGAACACAAGAATGTATTCGGATTCAGCCAACAGAAGGTTTATATGGTAGCACATGGCTGTGACTAGAACGTGACAAGAACTCGAAACTCTAAAGGACTAAAACTAAGACCAGCAACTCGACACAACCGATGCAACCAAAAACTCAACAAGCCCTAACTAAGCAGTGCTAGCAAAGGCTCAAAGGGTTTATAGGATTGTGGGTAAACTAATCTACTTTTTTTGGCTTTTCTGGACTATAGGAAAAATTAAAAACAGCAAAGGATTTGAAGTCTCTCACCGATAAACCTTGCTCTGATAACCAACTGATATGAACCCACTAGGGTGAATCCCGATCTTTCGATGAGAGAAGGTGGATAACTCAATTTGGGGATGGAGATGACGTTCACGGCCCGACTACAACCATCCAAGGATGCTGCGCCTTAGCAACCGATACACCACCTCCAACGGCCGTCGCGATCTTGTGGAGCACGATCAACCAAACCACTAGGGTAATTCCTGCAAGCAATCGAGGAACAAGCAAGAACAAGTAGAACAAGCAACTCAATTGCAAATATGGAGATGAAAAACCAATCTGAAATCACAAAGTTGGGGTTCTGAATCAAGTAGAACGGATGGTCTAGTCGACACACGCGTCTACAAGGAAGTGGCAATGGCTAAACTTTCAACAAACAAAACCCAATTGTTCTTGGTGGTGGCTAAGGGGTATATGAAGGTGGAAGGACGACCACCAGGGTGTTGGGGTCGTGCTCCAACCCTAAGACGCATCCCTAATGGACCCAACTTGATACACGGCCCATTGGACCAAACTAAGGCGACACAGCACCTTTGAACAGAAAACCTCTCGGTAGTAATTCGGTCATTGCGGCCGCCTCAGAACAGATATGGACTTGATTCCAGATCCATGTGAAAATAGACTTCATAAGGATTCCATGAAGTACTTGAACGCCTCAATCCGAGTCCGTATGCGACCGTGGTGAACATCACAAGTTGGAGCTGTCCTAGAGTCCGAATCCAGCCCCAAAACATGTTGGATTTGATCTCTTTCTTTCCTTGGACCAAAAGTGACGTGGTGTCCAGGTGGAGGATGTTGGGAATACTTCGATTTGGTCCCCAATCAACTTCATTAACCTTCCATGCTTTCCATATGCAATCAAACCTTCCCTTAATCCATGTAAGTAATTCTGAAAATGAAAATATACACATTTTATGGTGGAGCACCAATTCATCAAATGCATCAATGATAAGCCTCATATAGAATGGTTGCACCTTTAGTATAGAAGTGGTTGGCATGGTCATATTTGAGCCAATGATGTCCTCATCAGCCTCGTCACCTAAGAGTACCATCGGTGCGTTAATAACGCCGTCTAAGCCTATGGTACGTTTGGCGCAAACCGTGCATCTATCTTGGACCGACACTAGCGCTCTCCAAACGGACTGAAACGAGCTTCCACTTGAGCCTCATCACCTAGGAGAACCATTGGTGCGTTAAAAACGATGTCTAAGCCTATGGTACGTTTGGCGCAAACCCTGCACCTATCTTGCACCGACACTAACACTATCTCCAAACGGTCCGAAAGAGGATTCCACAAGACCCACGTCACCTAGGAGTTCCATCGGTGTGTCCAAACCGATTTCCGAGCCTATGGTACGTTCGATGCAAACTGTGCACCTAGATGGCACCATCGCGAACACTGTCTCCAAATAGACCAAAATGAGATTCCACAAGACCCACGTCACCTAGTAGTTCCATCAGTTGCCTCCAAAATGATCTCCGAGCCTATGGTACGTTCGGCGGAAACCGTGCACCTATCTTGCGTCAAGATTAGCACTATCTCCACATGGACTGAAATAAGCTTCCACTTGAGCCTCGTCACCTAAGAGTACCATCGGTGCATTAATAACGCCGTCTAAGCCTATGGTACGTTTGGCGCAAACCGTGCATCTATCTTGGACCAACACTAGCACTATCTCCAAACGGACCGAAACAAGTTTCCACAAGACCAACGTCACCTAGGAGTTCCATCGGGGCATCCAAACCGATTTCCAAGCCTATGGTACGTTCGACGCAAAGCGTGCAACTATATTGCACCGATGCCAACACTCTCTCCAAACAGACCAAAATGAGATTTCACATGACCCACGTCACCTAGGAGTTCCATCTGGTGCGACCAAAATAATCTCCGAGCCTATGGTACATTCGGCGCAAACCGCGCACCAATCTTGCGTCAAGATTAGCACTTTCTCCACACGGACTGAAAGGAGCTTCCACTCGAGCCTCGTCACCTAGGAGTACCATCGGTGCGTTAAAAACGATGTCTTAGCCTATGGTACGTTTGGCGCAAACCGTGCACCTATCTTGCACCGACACTAACACTATCTCCAAACAGTTCGAAACAGGATTCCACAAGACCCACGTCACCTAGGAGTTCCATCGGCTGCGTCCAAACCGATTTCCGAGCCAACGGTACGTTCGGCGCAAACCGTGCAACTATATGGCACCAACGCGAACACTGTCTCCAAATAGACCAAAATGAGATTCCACATGACCCACCTAGGAGTTCCATCAGGTGCCTCCAAAATGATCTCCGAGCCTATGGTACGTTCGGCGCAAACCGCGCACCTATCTTGCATCAAGATTAGCACTATCTCCACACGGATTGAAATGAGCTTCCACTTGAGCCTCGTCACCTAAGAGTACCATCGGTGCATTAATAACGCTGTCTAAGCCTATGGTACGTTTGGCACAAACCGTGCTTCTATCTTGGACCGACACTAGCGCTCTCCAAACGGACTGAAACGAGCTTCCACTTGAGCCTCATCACCTAGGAGAACCATTGGTGCGTTAAAAACGATGTCTAAGCCTATGGTACGTTTGGCGCAAACCCTGCACCTATCTTGCACCGACACTAACACTATCTCCAAACAGTTCAAAACAGGATTCCACAAGACCCACATCACCTAGGAGTTCCATCGGCTGCGTCCAAACCGATTTCCAAGCCTACGGTACGTTCAGCGCAAACCGTGCACCTATATGGCACCAACGCGAACACTGTCTCCAAATAGACCAAAATGAGATTCCACATGACCCACGTCACCTAGGAGTTCCATCAGGTGCCTCCAAAATGATGTCCGAGCCTATGGTATGTTCGGCGCAAACCGCGCACCTATCTTGCGTCAAGATTAGCACTATCTCCACACGGACTGAAATGAGCCTCCACTTGAGCCTCGTCACATAGGAGTACCATCGGTGCGTTAAAAATGATGTCTTAGCCTATGGTACGTTTGGCGCAAACCGTGCACCTATCTTGCACCGACACTAACACTATCTCCAAACAGTTCGAAACAGGATTCCACAAGACCCACGTCACCTAGGAGTTCCATCGGGGCATCCAAACCGATTTCCAAGCCTATGGTACGTTCGACGCAAAGCGTGCAACTATATTGCACCGATGCCAACACTCTCTCCAAACAGACCGAAATGAGATTTCACATGACCCACGTCACCTAGGAGTTCCATCTGGTGCGACCAAAATAATCTCTGAGCCTGTGGTACGTTCGGTGCAAACCGCGCACCAATCTTGCGTCAAGAATAGCACTTTCTCCACACGGACTGAAAGGAGCTTCCACTCGAGCCACGTCACCTAGGAGTACCATCGGTGCGTTAAAAACAATGTCTTAGCCTATGGTACGTTTGGCTTAAACCGTGCACCTATCTTGCACCGACACTAACACTTTCTCCAAACAGTTCGAAACAGGATTCCACAAGACCTACGTCACCTAGGAGTTCCATCGGCTGCGTCCAAACCGATTTCCGAGCCTACGGTACGTTCGGCGCAAACCGCGCAACTATATAGCACCAACGCGAACACTGTCTCCAAATAGACCAAAATGAGATTCCACATGACCCACGTCACGTAGGAGTTCCATCAGGTGCGTCCAAAATGATCTCCGAGCCTGTGGTACGTTCGGCGCAAACCGCGCACCTATCTTGCGTCAAGATTAGCACTATCTCCACACGGACTGAAATGAGCCTCCACTTGAGCCTCGTCACATAGGAGTACCATCGGTGCGTTAAAAATGATGTCTTAGCCTATGGTACGTTTGGCGCAAACCGTGCACCTATCTTGCACTGACACTAACACTTTCTCCAAAGAGTTCGAAACAGGATTCCACAAGACCCACGTCACCTAGGATTTCCATCGGCTGCGTCCAAACCGATTTCCGAGCCTACGGTACGTTCGGCGCAAACCGTGCAACTATATGGCACCAACGCGAACACAGTCTCCAAATAGACCAAAATGAGATTCCACATGACCCACGTCACGTAGGAGTTCCATCTGGTGCGTCCAAAATGATCTCCGAGCCTGTGGTACGTTCGGCGCAAACCGCGCACCTATCTTGCATCAAGATTAGCACTATCTCCACACGGACTGAAATGAGCCTCCACTTGAGCCTCGTCACCTAGGAGTACCGTCAGTGCGTTAAAAACGATGTCTTAGCCTATGGTACGTTTGGCGCAAACCATGCACCTATCTTGCACCGACACTAACACTATCTCCAAACAGTTTGAAACAGGATTCCACAAGACCCACGTCACCTAGGAGTTCCATCGGCTGCGTCCAAACCGATTTCCGAGCCTACGGTACGTTCGGCGCAAACCGCGCAACTATATGGCACCAACGCGAACACTGTCTCCAAATAGACCAAAATGAGATTCCACATGACCCACGTCACGTAGGAGTTCCATCAGGTGCGTCCAAAATGATCTCCGAGCCTGTGGTACGTTCGGCGCAAACCGCGCACCTATCTTGCGTCAAGATTAGCACTATCTCCACACGGATTGAAATAAGCCTCCACTTGTGCCTCGTCACCTAGGAGTACCATCGGTGCGTTAAAAACGATGTCTTAGCCTATGGTACGTTTGGCGCAAACCGTGCACCTATCTTGCACCGACACTAACACTATCTCCAAACAGTTCAAACGAGATTCCACAAGACCCACGTCACCTAGGAGGAGTTCCATCGGTGCGCCCAAACCGATTTCCGAGCCTACGGTGCGTTCGGGCGCAAACCGTGCAACTATATGGCACCAACGCTAACACTGTCTCCAAATAGACCAAAATGAGATTCCACATGACCCACGCCACGTAGGAGTTCCATCGGTGCGTCCAAAATGATCTCCGAGTACGTGGTACGTTGGCATAAAACCGCGCACCTATCTTTGCGTCAAGATTAGCACTATCTCCACACGGACTAAAATGAGCCTCCACTTGAGCCTCGTCACCTAGGAGTACCATCGGTGCGTTAAAAACGATGTCTTAGCCTATGGTACGTTTGGCGCAAACCGTGCACCTATCTTGCACCGACACTAACACTTTCTCCAAACAGTTCGAAACAGGATTCCACAAGACCCACGTCACCTAGGAGTTCCATCGGCTGTGTCCAAACCGATTTCCGAGCCTATGGTACGTTCGGCGCAAACCGTGCACCTAGATGGCACCAACGCGAACACTGTCTCCAAATAGACCAAAATGAGATTCCACATGACCCACGTCACCTAGGAGTTCCATCAGGTGCCTCCAAAATGATCTCCAAGCCTATGGTACGTTCGGCGCAAACCGCGCACCTATCTTGCGTCAAGATTAGCACTATCTCCACACGGACTGAAATGAGCTTCCACTTGAGCCTCGTCACCTAAGAGTACCATCGGTGCGTTAATAACGCTGTCTAAGCCTATGGTACGTTTGGCACAAACCGTGCTTCTATCTTGGACCAACACTAGCACTATCTCCACACGGACTGAAAGGAGCTTCCACTCGAGCCTCGTCACCTAGGACTACCATCGGTGCGTTAAAAACGATGTCTTAGCCTATTGTACGTTTGGCGCAAACCGTGCACCTATCTTGCACCGACACTAACACTATCTCCAAACGGTCCGAAAGAGGATTCCACAAGACCCACGTCACCTAGGAGTTCCATCGGCTGTGTCCAAACCGATTTCCGAGCCTATGGTACGTTCGACGCAAACCGTGCACCTAGATGGCACCAACGCGAACACTGTCTCCAAATAGACCAAAATGAGATTCCACATGACCCACGTCACCTAGGAGTTCCATCAGTTGCCTCCAAAATGATCTCCGAGCCTATGGTACGTTCGGCGCAAACCGCGCACCTATCTTGCGTCAAGATTAGCACTATCTCCACACGGACTGAAATGAGCTTCCACTTGAGCCTCGTCACCTAAGAGTACCATCGGTGCGTTAATAACGCCGTCTAAGCCTATGGTACGTTTGGCGCAAACCGTGCATCTATCTTGGACCAACACTAGCACTATCTCCAAACGGACCGAAACAAGTTTCCACAAGACCAACGTCACCTAGGAGTTCCATCGGGGCATCCAAACCGATTTCCAAGCCTATGGTACGTTCGACGCAAAGCGTGCAACTATATTGCACCGATGCCAACACTCTCTCCAAACAGACCGAAATGAGATTTCACATGACCCACGTCACCTAGGAGTTCCATCATCGGTGCGACCAAAATAATCTCTCGAGCCTATGGTAGTGCGTTCGGCGCAAACCGCGCACCAATCTTGCGTCAAGATTAGCACTTTCTCCACACGGACTGAAAGGAGCTTCCACTCGAGCCTCGTCACCTAGGAGTACCATCGGTGCGTTAAAAACGATGTCTTAGCCTATGGTACGTTTGGCGCAAACCGTGCACCTATCTTGCACCGACACTAACACTATCTCCAAACAGTTCGAAACAGGATTCCACAAGACCCACGTCACCTAGGAGTTCCATCGGCTGCGTCCAAACCGATTTCCGAGCCTACGGTACGTTCGGCGCAAACCGTGCAACTATATGGCACCAACGCGAACACTGTCTCCAAATAGACCAAAATGAGATTCCACATGACCCACGTCACGTAGGAGTTCCATCAGGTGCGTCCAAAATGATCTCCGAGCCTGTGGTACGTTCGGCGCAAACCGCGCACCTATCTTGCGTCAAGATTAGCACTATCTCCACACGGACTGAAATGAGCCTCCACTTGAGCCTCGTCACCTAGGAGTACCATCGGTGCGTTAAAAACGATGTCTTAGCCTATGGTACGTTTGGCGCAAACCGTGCACCTATCTTGCACCGACACTAACACTATCTCCAAACAGTTTGAAACAGGATTCCACAAGACCCACGTCACCTAGGAGTTCCATCGGCTGCGTCCAAACCGATTTCCGAGCCTACGGTACGTTCGGCGCAAACCGTGCAACTATATGGCACCAACGCGAACACTGTCTCCAAATAGACCAAAATGAGATTCCACATGACCCACGTCACGTAGGAGTTCCATCGGTGCCTCCAAAATGATCTCCGAGCCTATGGTACGTTCAAGGCGCAAAACCGCGCACCTATCTTGCATCAAGATTAGCACTATCTCCACACGGATTGAAATGAGCTTCCACTTGAGCCTCGTCACCTAAGAGTACCATCGGTGCATTTAAAACGATACGTGTCTAAGCCTATGGTACGTTTGGCACAAACCGTGCTTCTATCTTGGACCCGACACTAGCGCTCTCCAAACGGATTTTGAAACGAGCTTCCACTTGAGCCTCATCACCTAGGAGAACCATTGGTGCGTTAAAAACGATGTCTAAGCCTATGGTACGTTTGGCGCAAACCGTGCACCTATCTTGCACCGACACTAACACTATCTCCAAACAGTTCAAAATGAGATTCCACAAGACCCACATCACCTAGGAGTTCCATCGGCTGCGTCCAAACCGATTTCAAGCCTATGGTACGTTTCGGCGCAAACCGTGCACCTATATGGCACCAACGCGAACACTGTCTCCAAATAGACCAAAATGAGATTCCACATGACCCACGTCACCTAGGAGTTCCATCAGGTGCCTCCAAAATGATCTCCGAGCCTATGGTACGTTCGGCGCAAACCGGCGCACCTATCTTGCGCCAAGATTAGCAGCACTATCTCCACACGGATGAAATGAGCTTCCACTTGAGCCTCGTCACCTAAGAGTACCATCGGTGCGTTAATAACGCCGTCTAAGCCTATGGTACGTTTGGCGCAAACCGTGCATCTATCTTGGACCGACACTAGCACTATCTCCAAACGGACCGAAACAAGTTTCCACAAGACCAACGTCACCTAGGAGTTCCATCGGGGCATCCAAACCGATTTCCAAGCCTATGGTACGTTCGACGCAAAGCGTGCAACTATATTGCACCGATGCCAACACTCTCTCCAAACAGACCAAATGAGATTTCACATGACCCACGTCACCTAGGAGTTCCATCTGGTGTGCGACCAAAATAATCTCTCGAGCCTATGGTACGTTCGGTGCAATGCAAACGCGCACCAATCTTGCGCCAAGATTAGCACTTTCTCCACACGGACTGAAAGGAGCTTCCACTCGAGCCTCGTCACCTAGGAGTACCATCGGTGCGTTAAAAACAATGTCTTAGCCTATGGTATGTTTGGCTTAAACCGTGCACCTATCTTGCACCGACACTAACACTTTCTCCAAACAGTTCAAAACGAGATTCCACAAGACCCACGTCACCTAGGAGTTCCATCGGCTGCGTCCAAACCGATTTCCGAGCCTACGGTACGTTCGGCGTAAACCGCGTGCAACTATATGGCACCAACGCCAACACCGCTCTCCAAATAGACCAAAATGAGATTCCACATGACCCACGCCACCTAGGAGTTCCATCGGTGCGTCCAAAATGATCTCCGAGCCTATGGTACGTTCGGGCGCAAACCGCGCGCACCTATCTTGCGCCAAGATTAGCACTATCTCCACACGGACTGAAAGGAGCTTCCACTCGAGCCTCGTCACCTAGGAGTACCATCGGTGCGTTAAAAATGATGTCTTAGCCTATGGTACGTTTGGCGCAAACCGTGCACCTATCTTGCAACCGACACTAACACTATCTCCAAAGAGTTCAAACAGATTCCACAAGACCCACGTCACCTAGGAGTTCCATCGGCTGCGCCCAAACCGATTTCCGAGCCTATGGTACGTTGCTCGGGCGCAAACCGTGCAACTATATGGCACCAACGCGAACACTGTCTCAAAATAGACCAAAATGAGATTCCACATGACCCACGCCACCTAGGAGTTCCATCGGTGCGTCCAAAATGATCTCCGAGCCTATGGTACGTGCTTGGCAAGCGCAAACCGGCGCACCTATCTTGCATCAAGATTAGCACTATCTCCACACGGACTGAAATGAGCTTCCACTTGAGCCTCGTCACCTAGGAGTACCATCGGTGCGTTAAAAACGATGTCTTAGCCTATGGTACGTTTGGCGCAAAACCATGCACCTATCTTGCACCGACACTAACACTATCTCCAAACAGTTTGAAAACAGATTCCACAAGACCCACGTCACCTAGGAGTTCCATCGGCTGCGTCCAAACCGATTTCGAGAGAGCCTACGGTACGTTCGGCGCAAACCGTGCAACTATATGGCACCAATGCTAAACACTCTCTCCAAATAGACCAAAATGAGATTCCACATGACCCACGTCACCTAGGGAGTTCCATCGGTGCGCCCAAAATGATCTCCGAGCCTATAGTGCGTTCGGCGCAAAACCGCGCACCTATCTTGCGTCAAGATTAGCACTATCTCCACACGGATTGAAAGGAGCTTACACTCGAGCCTCGTCACCTAGGAGTACTGTCGGTGCGTTAAAAACGATGTCTTAGCCTATGGTACGTTTGGCGCAAAACCGTGCACCTATCTTGCACCGACACTAACACTATCTCCAAACAGTTCGAAACAGGATTCCACAAGACCCACGTCACCTAGGAGTTCCATCGGCTGCGTCCAAACCGATTTCCGAGCCTACGGTACGTTCGGCGCAAACCGTGCAACTATATGGCACCAACGCGAACACTGTCTCCAAATAGACCAAAATGAGATTCCACATGACCCACGTCACGTAGGAGTTCCATCAGGTGCGTCCAAAATGATCTCCGAGCCTATGGTACGTTCGGCGCAAACCGCGCACCTATCTTGCGTCAAGATTAGCACTATCTCCACACGGACTGAAATGAGCCTCCACTTGAGCCTCGTCACCTAGGAGTACCATCGGTGCGTTAAAACGATGTCTTAGCCTATGGTATGCGTTTGGCGCAAACGTGCACCTATCTTGCACCGACACTAACACTATCTCCAAACAGTTCGAAACAGATTCCACAAGACCCACGTCACCTAGGAGTTCCATCGGCTGTGTCCAAAACCGATTTCGAGCCTATGGTACGCGTTCGCAAAACCGTGCACCTAGATGGCACCAACGCTAACACTGTCTCCAAATAGACCAAAATGAGATTCCACATGACCCACGTCACCTAGGAGTTCCATCAGGTGCCTCCAAAATGATCTCCGAGCCTATGGTATGCGTTCGGCGCAAACGCGCACCTATCTTGCGCCAAGATTAGCACTATCTCCACACGGACTGAAAATGAGCTTCCACTTGAGCCTCGTCACCTAAGAGTACCATCGGTGCGTTAATAACGCTTGTCTAAGCCTATGGTACGTTGCGTTTGGCACAAACCGTGCTTCTATCTTGGACCAACACTAGCACTATCTCCAAACGGATGAAAGGAGCTTCCACTTGAGCCTCGTCACCTAGGAGTACCATCGGTGCGTTAAAAACGATGTCTAAGCCTATGGTACGCGTTTGGCTAAACTGCGTGCACCTATCTTGCACCGACACTAACACTATCTCCAAACGGTCCGAAAGAGGATTCCACAAGACCCACGTCACCTAGGAGTTCCATCGGCTGTGTCCAAACCGATTTCCGAGCCTATGGTACGTTCGGCGCAAACCGTGCACCTAGATGGCACCAACGCGAACACTGTCTCCAAATAGACCAAAATGAGATTCCACATGACCCACGTCACCTAGGAGTTCCATCAGTTGCCTCCAAAATGATCTCCGAGCCTATGGTACGTTCGGCGCAAACCGCGCACCTATCTTGCGTCAAGATTAGCACTATCTCCACACGGACTGAAATGAGCTTCCACTTGAGCCTCGTCACCTAAGAGTACCATCGGTGCGTTAATAACGCCGTCTAAGCCTATGGTACGTTTGGCGCAAACCGTGCATCTATCTTGGACCGACACTAGCACTATCTCCAAACGGACCGAAACAAGTTTCCACAAGACCAACGTCACCTAGGAGTTCCATCGGGGCATCCAAACCGATTTCCAAGCCTATGGTACGTTCGACGCAAAGCGTGCAACTATATTGCACCGATGCCAACACTCTCTCCAAACAGACCGAAATGAGATTTCACATGACCCACGTCACCTAGGAGTTCCATCTGGTGCGACCAAAATAATCTCCGAGCCTATGGTACGTTCGGCGCAAACCGCGCACCAATCTTGCGTCAAGATTAGCACTTTCTCCACACGGACTGAAAGGAGCTTCCACTCGAGCCTCGTCACGTAGGGTTACCATCGGTGCGTTAAAAACGATGTCTTAGCCTATGGTACGTTTGGCGCAAACCGTGCACCTATCTTGCACCGACACTAACACTATCTCCAAACGGTCCGAAAGAGGATTCCACAAGACCCACGTCACCTAGGAGTTCCATCGGCTGTGTCCAAACCGATTTCCGAGCCTATGGTACGTTCGGCGCAAACCGTGCACCTAGATGGCACCAACGCGAACACTGTCTCCAAATAGACCAAAATGAGATTCCACATGACCCACGTCACCTAGGAGTTCCATCAGTTGCTTCCAAAATGATCACCGAGCCTATGGTACGTTCGGCGGAAACCGCGCACCTATCTTGCGTCAAGATTAGCACTATCTCCACATGGAATGAAATAAGCTTCCACTTGAGCCTCGTCACCTAAGAGTACCATCGGTGCATTAATAACGCCGTCTAAGCCTATGGTACGTTTGGAGCAAACCGTGCATCTATCTTGGACCAAAACTAGCACTATCTCCAAACGGACCGAAACAAGTTTCCACAAGACCAACGTCACCTAGGAGTTCCATCGGGGCATCCAAACCGATTTCCAAGCCTATGGTACGTTCGACGCAAAGCGTGCAACTATATTGCACCGATGCCAACACTCTCTCCAAACAGACCAAAATGAGATTTCACATGACCCACGTCACCTAGGAGTTCCATCTGGTGCGACCAAAATAATCTCCGAGCCTATGGTACGTTCGGCGCAAACCGCGCACCAATCTTGCGTCAAGATTAGCACTTTCTCCACACGGACTGAAATGAGCTTCCACTTGAGCCTCGTCACCTAGGAGTACCATCGGTGCGTTAAAAACGATGTCTTAGCCTATGGTACGTTTGGCGCAAACCGTGCACCTATCTTGCACCGACACTAACACTATCTCCAAACAGTTCGAAACAGGATTCCACAAGACCCACGTCACCTAGGAGTTCCATCGGCTGCGTCCAAACCGATTTCCGAGCCTACGGTACGTTCGGCGCAAACCGTGCAACTATATGGCACCAACGCGAACACTGTCTCCAAATAGACCAAAATGAGATTCCACATGACCCACGTCACCTAGGAGTTCCATCAGGTGCCTCCAAAATGATCTCCGAGCCTATGGTACGTTCGGCGCAAACCGCGCACCTATCTTGCGTCAAGATTAGCACTATCTCCACACGGACTGAAATGAGCTTCCACTTGAGCCTCGTCACCTAAGAGTACCATCGGTGCGTTAAAAACGATGTCTAAGCCTATGGTACGTTTGGCACAAACCGTGCTTCTATCTTGGACCGACACTAGCACTCTCCAAACGGACTGAAACGAGCTTCCACTTGAGCCTCATCACCTAGGAGAACCATTGGTGCGTTAAAAACGATGTCTAAGCCTATGGTACGTTTGGCGCAAACTGCACTGCACCTATCTTGCACCGACACTAACATTATCTCCAAACGGTCCGAAAGAGGATTCCACAAGACCCACGTCACCTAGGAGTTCCATCGGCTGTGTCCAAACCGATTTCCGAGCCTATGGTACGTTCGGCGCAAACCGTGCACCTAGATGGCACCAACGCGAACACTGTCTCCAAATAGACCAAAATGAGATTCCACATGACCCACGTCACCTAGGAGTTCCATCAGGTGCCTCCAAAATGATCTCCGAGCCTATGGTACGTTACGCGTTCGGCGCGCAAACCGCGCACCTATCTTGCGTCAAGATTAGCACTATCTCCACATGGACTGAAATGAGCTTCCACTTGAGCCTCGTCACCTAAGAGTACCATCGGTGCGTTAATAACGCCGTCTAAGCCTATGGTACGTTTGGCGCAAACCGTGCATCTATCTTGGACCGACACTAGCGCTCTCCAAATGGACTGAAACGAGCTTCCACTCGAGCCTCGTCACCTAGGAGTACCATCGGTGCGTTAAAAACAATGTCTTAGCCTATGGTACGTTTGGCGCAAACCGTGCACCTATCTTGCACCGACACTAACACTATCTCCAAACGGTCCGAAAGAGGATTCCACAAGACCCACGTCACCTAGGAGTTCCATCGGCTGTGTCCAAACCGATTTCCGAGCCTATGGTACGTTCGGCGCAAACCGTGCACCTAGATGGCACCAACGCGAACACTGTCTCCAAATAGACCAAAATGAGATTCCACATGACCCACGTCACCTAGGAGTTCCATCAGGTGCCTCCAAAATGATCTCCGAGCCTATGGTACGTTCGGCGCAAACCGCGCACCTATCTTGCGTCAAGATTAGCACTATCTCCACACGGACTGAAATGAGCTTCCACTTGAGCCTCGTCACCTAAGAGTACCATCGGTGCGTTAATAACGCCGTCTAAGCCTATGGTACGTTTGGCGCAAACCGTGCATCTATCTTGGACCGACACTAGCACTATCTCCAAACGGACCGAAACAAGTTTCCACAAGACCAACGTCACCTAGGAGTTCCATCGGGGCGTCCAAACCAATTTCCAAGCCTATGGTACGTTCGACGCAAAGCGTGCAACTATATTGCACCGATGCCAACACTCTCTCCAAACAGACCAAAATGTGATTTCACATGACCCACGTCACCTAGGAGTTCCATCCGGTGCGACCAAAATGATCTCCGAGCCTATGGTACGTTCGGTGCAAACCGGGCACCTATCTTGCGTAAAGATTAGCACTTTCTCCACACGGACTGAAAGGAGCTTCCACTCGAGCCTCATCACCTAGGAGTACCATCGGTGCGTTAAAAACGATGTCTTAGCCTATGGTACGTTTGGCTCAAACCGTGCACCTATCTTGCACCGACACTAACACTATCTCCAAACAGTTCGAAACAGGATTCCACAAGACCCACGTCACCTAGGAGTTCCATCGGCTGCGTCCAAACCGATTTCCGAGCCTACGGTACGTTCGGCGCAAACCGTGCAACTATATGGCACCAACGCGAACACTGTCTCCAAATAGACCGAAATGATATTCCACATGACCCACGTCACGTAGGAGTTCCATCAGGTGCGTCCAAAATGATCTCCGAGCCTGTGGTACGTTCGTCGCAAACCGCGCACCTATCTTGCGTCAAGATTAGCACTATCTCCACACGGACTGAAATGAGCCTCCACTTGAGCCTCGTCACCTAGGAGTACCATCGGTGCGTTAAAAACGATGTCTAAGCCTATGGTACGTTTGGCGCAAACCGTGCACCTATCTTGGACTGACACTATCTCCAAACGGACCAAAATAAGTTTCCACAAGTCCAACCTAAACTTGGTGGCACTTTCTCCACACGGACTGAAATGAGCTTCCACTTGAGCCTCGTCACCTAAGAGTACCAAATAGACCAAAATGAGATTCCACATGACCCACGTCACCTAGGAGTTCCATCTTTGGCAAAAATCTCCGTGCCTTCTATCTTGGATCCGACAAGATTAGCACTATCTCCAAACGGACTGAAATGAGCTTCCACTTGAGCCGCCTCGTCCTAGGGAGAACCATTGGTGCGTTAAAAACGATGTCTAAGCCTATGGTACGTTTGGCGCAAACCGTGCACCTATCTTGCACCGACACTAACACTATCTCCAAACAGTTCGAAACAGGATTCCACAAGACCCACGTCACCTAGGAGTTCCATCGGCTGCGTCCAAACCGATTTCGAGCCTTATGGTACGTTCGGGCGCAAACCGTGCAACTATATGGCACCAACGCTAACACACTCTCCAAATAGACCAAAATGAGATTCCACATGACCCACGTCACGTAGGAGTTCCATCTGGTGCGTCCAAAATGATCTCCGAGCCTGTGGTACGTTCGGCGCAAACCGCGCACCTATCTTGCATCAAGATTAGCACTATCTCCACACGGACTGAAATGAGCCTCCACTTGAGCCTCGTCACCTAGGAGTACCATCGGTGCGTTAAAAACGATGTCTTAGCCTATGGTATGTTTGGCGCAAACCGTGCACCTATCTTGCACCGACACTAACACTATCTCCAAACGGTCCAAAAGAGGATTCCACAAGACCCACGTCACCTAGGAGTTCCATCGGCTGCGTCCAAACCGATTTCCGAGCCTACGGTACGTTCGGCGCAAACCGTGCAACTATATGGCACCAACGCGAACACTGTCTCCAAATAGACCAAAATGAGATTCCACATGACCCACGTCACCTAGGAGTTCCATCAGGTGCGTCCAAAATGATCTCCGAGCCTGTGGTACGTTCGGCGCAAACCGCGCACCTATCTTGCGTCAAGATTAGCACTATCTCCACACGGACTGAAATGAGCCTCCACTTGAGCCTCGTCACCTAGGAGTACCATCGGTGCGTTAAAAACGATGTCTTAGCCTATGGTACGTTTGGCGCAAACCGTGCACCTATCTTGCACCGACACTAACACTTTCTCCAAAGAGTTCGAAACAGGATTCCACAAGACCCACGTCACCTAGGAGTTCCATCGGCTGCGTCCAAACCGATTTCCGAGCCTACGGTACGTTCGGCGCAAACCGTGCAACTATATGGCACCAACGCGAACACAGTCTCCAAATAGACCAAAATGAGATTCCACAAGACCCACGTCACCTAGGAGTTCCATCTGGTGCGCCCAAAATGATCTCCGAGCCTATGGTACGTTTCGGCGCAAACCGCGCACCTATCTTGCGTCAAGATTAGCATTAGCACTATCTCCACACGGACTGAAATGAGCCTCCACTTGAGCCTCGTCACATAGGAGTACCATCGGTGCGTTAAAAACGATGTCTTAGCCTATGGTACGTTTGGCGCAAACCGTGCACCTATCTTGCACCGACACTAAGACTTTCTCCAAACAGATTGAAATAGGATTCCACAAGACCCACGTCACCTAGGAGTTCCATCGGCTGCGTCCAAACCGATTTCCGAGCCTACGGTACGTTCGGCGCAAACCATGCAACTATATGGCACCAACGCGAACACTGTCTCCAAATAGACCAAAATGAGATTCCACATGACCCACGTCACCTAGGAGTTCCATCAGGTGCGTCCAAAATGATCTCCGAGCCTATGGTACGTTCGGCGCAAACCGCGCACCTATCTTGCGTCAAGATTAGCACTATCTCCACACGGACTGAAATGAGCTTCCACTTGAGCCTCGTCACCTAGGAGTACCATCGGTGCGTTAAAAACGATGTCTTAGCCTATGGTACGTTTGGCGCAAACCGTGCACCTATCTTGCACCGACACTAACACTATCTCCAAACAGTTCGAAACAGGATTCCACAAGACCCACGTCACCTAGGAGTTCCATCGGCTGCGTCCAAACCGATTTCCGAGCCTACGGTACGTTCGGCGCAAACCGTGCAACTATATGGCACCAACGCGAACACTGTCTCCAAATAGACCAAAATGAGATTCCACATGACCCACGTCACGTAGGAGTTCCATCAGGTGCGTCCAAAATGATCTCCGAGCCTGTGGTACGTTCGGCGCAAACCGCGCACCTATCTTGCGTCAAGATTAGCACTATCTCCACACGGACTGAAATGAGCCTCCACTTGAGCCTCGTCACCTAGGAGTACCATCGGTGCGTTAAAAACGATGTCTTAGCCTATGGTACGTTTGGCGCAAACCGTGCACCTATCTTGCACCGACACTAACACTATCTCCAAACAGTTCGAAACAGGATTCCACAAGACCCACGTCACCTAGGAGTTCCATCGGCTGCGTCCAAACCGATTTCCGAGCCTACGGTACGTTCGGCGCAAACCGTGCAACTATATGGCACCAACGCGAACACTGTCTCCAAATAGACCAAAATGAGATTCCACATGACCCACGTCACGTAGGAGTTCCATCAGGTGCGTCCAAAATGATCTCCGAGCCTGTGGTACGTTCGGCGCAAACCGCGCACCTATCTTGCGTCAAGATTAGCACTATCTCCACACGGACTGAAATGAGCCTCCACTTGAGCCTCGTCACCTAGGAGTACCATCGGTGCGTTAAAAACGATGTCTAAGCCTATGGTACGTTTGGCGCAAACCGTGCACCTATCTTGGACCGACACTATCTCCAAACGGACCAAAACAAGTTTCCACAAGTCCAACCTCACCTAGGTGTTCCATCGGCTGTGTCCAAACCGATTTCCGAGCCTATGGTACGTTCGGCGCAAACCGTGCACCTATATGGCACCGACGTGAACGCTGTCTCCAAATAGACCAAAATGAGATTCCACATGACCCACGTCACGTAGGAGTTCCATCAGGTGCGTCCAAAATGATCTCCGAGCCTGTGGTACGTTCGGCGCAAACCGCGCACCTATCTTGCGTCAAGATTAGCACTATCTCCACACGGACTGAAATGAGCTTCCACTTGAGCCTCGTCACCTAAGAGTACCATCGGTGTGTTAATAACGCTGTCTAAGCCTATGGTACGTTTGGCACAAACCGTGCTTCTATCTTGGACCAACACTAGCACTATCTCCACACGAACTGAAAGGAGCTTCCACTCGAGCCTCGTCACCTAGGAGTACCATCGGTGCGTTAAAAACGATGTCTTAGCCTATTGTACGTTTGGCGCAAACCGTGCACCTAACTTGCACCGACACTAACACTATCTCCAAACGGTCCGAAAGAGGATTCCACAAGACCCACGTCACCTAGGAGTTCCATCGGCTGTGTCCAAACCGATTTCCGAGCCTATGGTACGTTCGGCGCAAACCGTGCACCTAGATGGCACCAACGCGAACACTGTCTCCAAATAGACCAAAATGAGATTACACATGACCCACGTCACCTAGGAGTTCCATCAGTTGCCTCCAAAATGATCTCCGAGCCTATGGTACGTTCGGCGGAAACCGCGCACCTATCTTGCGTCAAGATTAGCACTATCTCCACACGGACTGAAATGAGCTTCCACTTGAGCCTCGTCACCTAAGAGTACCATCGGTGCGTTAATAACGCCGTCTAAGCCTATGGTACGTTTGGCGCAAACCGTGCATCTATCTTGGACCAACACTAGCACTATCTCCAAACGGACCGAAACAAGTTTCCACAAGACCAACGTCACCTAGGAGTTCCATCGGGGCATCCAAATCGATTTCCAAGCCTATGGTACGTTCGACGCAAAGCGTGCAACTATATTGCACCGATGCCAACACTCTCTCCAAACAGACCGAAATGAGATTTCACATGACCCATGTCACCTAGGAGTTCCATCTGGTGCGACCAAAATAATCTTCGAGCCTATGGTACGTTCGGCGCAAACCGCGCACCAATCTTGCGTCAAGAATAGCACTTTCTCCACACGGACTGAAAGGAGCTTCCACTCGAGCCACGTCACCTAGGAGTACCATCGGTGCGTTAAAAACAATGTCTTAGCCTATGGTACGTTTGGCGCAAACCGTGCACCTATCTTGCACCGACACTAACACTTTCTCCAAACAGTTCGAAACAGGATTCCACAAGACCCACGTCACCTAGGAGTTCCATCGGCTTGCGTCCAAACCGATTTCCGAGCCTACGGTACGTTCGGGCGCAAACTGCGTGCAACTATATGGCACCAACGCGAACACTGTCTCCAAATAGACCAAAATGAGATTCCACATGACCCACGTCACGTAGGAGTTCCATCAGGTGCGTCCAAAATGATCTCCGAGCCTGTGGTACGTTCGGCGCAAACCGCGCACCTATCTTGCGTCAAGATTAGCACTATCTCCACACGGACTGAAATGAGCCTCCACTTGAGCCTCGTCACCTAGGAGTACCATCGGTGCGTTAAAAACGATGTCTTAGCCTATGGTACGTTTGGCGCAAACCGTGCACCTATCTTGCACCGACACTAACACTATCTCCAAACAGTTCGAAACAGGATTCCACAAGACCCACGTCACCTAGGAGTTCCATCGGCTGCGTCCAAACCGATTTCCGAGCCTACGGTACGTTCGGCGCAAACCGTGCAACTATATGGCACCAACGCGAACACTGTCTCCAAATAGACCAAAATGAGATTCCACATGACCCACGTCACGTAGGAGTTCCATCAGGTGCGTCCAAAATGATCTCCGAGCACGTGGTACGTTCGCGCGAAACATCTGCGCGCACCTATCTTGCGTCAAGATTAGCACTATCTCCACACGGACTGAAATGAGCCTCCACTTGAGCCTCGTCACCTAGGAGTACCATCGGTGCGTTAAAAACGATGTCTTAGCCTATGGTACGTTTGGCGCAAACCGTGCACCTATCTTGCACCCGACACTAACACTTATCTCCAAACAGTTCAAAAACAGATTCCACAAGACCCACGTCACCTAGGAGTTCCATCATCGGCTGCGTCCAAACCGATTTCCGAGCCTATGGTACGTTCGGCGCAAACCGTGCAACTATATGGCACCAACGCCAACACACGCTCTCCAAATAGACCAAAATGAGATTCCACATGACCCACGTCACCTAGGAGTTCCATCAGGTGTGCGCCCAAAATGATCTCCGAGCCTATGGTACGTTCGGCACAAACCGCGCACCTATCTTTGCGTCAAGATTAGCACTATCTCCACACGGACTGAAATGAGCTTCCACTTGAGCCTCGTCACCTAGGAGTACCATCGGTGCATTAAAAACGATGTCTAAGCCTATGGTACGTTTGGCGCAAACCGTGCACCTATCTTGCACCGACACTAACACTATCTCCAAACGGTTTGAAACAGATTCCACAAGACCCACGTCACCTAGGAGTTCCATCGGCTGCGCCCAAACCGATTTTCGAGCCTACGGTACGTTCGGGCGCAAACCGTGCAACTATATGGCACCAACGCTAACACTCGTCTCCAAATAGACCAAAATGAGATTCCACATGACCCACGTCACGTAGGAGTTCCATCGGTGCGCCCAAAATGATCTCCGAGCCTCGTGGTAGTGCGTTCGGCGCAAAACCGCGCACCTATCTTGCGTCAAGATTAGCACTATCTCCACACGGACTGAAATGAGCTTCCACTTGAGCCTCGTCACCTAGGAGTACCATCGGTGCGTTAAAAACGATGTCTTAGCCTATGGTACGTTTGGCGCAAACCGTGCACCTATCTTGCACCGACACTAACACTATCTCCAAACAGTTCGAAACAGGATTCCACAAGACCCACGTCACCTAGGAGTTCTATCGGCTGCGTCCAAACCGATTTCCGAGCCTTCGGTACGTTCGGCGCAAACCGTGCAACTATATGGCACCGACGCCAACACTGCTCTCCAAATAGACCAAAATGAGATTCCACATGACCCACGTCATAGGGAGTTCCACCAAAATGATCTCCGAGCCGTTCGGCGTAACTGCACCTATCTTGCGCCAAGATTAGCACTATAGACCAAAATGAGATTCCACTTGACCCACGTCACCTAGGGAGTACCATCGGTGCGTTAAAATGATCTCCGAGCCTATGGTACGTTTGGCGCAAACCGTGCACCTATCTTAACGCCAAGATTAGCACTATCTCCAAACGGACCAAAACAAGTTTCCACAAGACCAACCTCACCTAGGAGTTCCAGCCTCGTCCAAACTAGGAGTACGTTCGCAAACCGGTATGCACCTATATGGCACCAACGCCAACGCTGTCTCCAAATAGACCAAAATGAGATTCCACATGACCCCACGTCACCTAGGAGTTCCATCTAGGTGCCTCCAAAATGATCTCCGAGCCTATGGTACGTTGGCGCAAACCGCGCACCTATCTTTGCGTCAAGATTAGCACTATCTCCACACGGACTGAAATGAGCTTCCACTTGAGCCTCGTCACCTAAGAGTACCATCGGTGTGTTAATAATGTCTTAGCTTATGGTACGCTTTGGCGCAAACCGTGCACCTATCTTGCACCGACACTCACACTATCTCCAAACGGTTTGAAACAAGATTCCACAAGACCCACGTCACCTAGGAGTTCCATCGGCTGCGTCCAAACCGATTTCCGAGCCTACGGTACGTTTGGCGCAAACCGTGCAACTATATGGCACCAACGCCAACACTCTCTCCAAATAGACCGAAATGAGATTTCACATGACCCACGTCACCTAGGAGTTCCATCAAAGGCCCAAAATGATCTCCGAGCCTATGGTACGTTCGGCGCAAAACCGCGCACCTATCTTGCGTCAAGATTAGCACTATCTCCACACGGACTGAAATGAGCCTCCACTTGAGCCTCGTCACCTAGGAGTACCATCGGTGCGTTAAAAACGATGTCTTAGCCTATGGTACGTTTGGCGCAAACCGTGCACCTATCTTGCACCGACACTAACACTATCTCCAAACAGTTTGAAACAGGATTCCACAAGACCCACGTCACCTAGGAGTTCCATCGGCTGCGTCCAAACCGATTTCCGAGCCTCACGGTACGTTTCGGCGCAAACCGTGCAACTATATGGCACCAACGCGAACACCGCTCTCCAAATAGACCAAAATGAGATTCCACATGACCCACGTCACGTAGGAGTTCCATCAGTGCCCAAAATGATCTCCGAGCCTGTGGTACGTTCGGCGCAAAACGTGCACCTATATCTTGCGCCAAGATTAGCACTATCTCCACACGGACTGAAATGAGCTTCCACTTGAGCCTCGTCACCTAGGAGTACCATCGGTGCGTTAAAAATGATGTCTTAGCCTATGGTACGTTTGGCGCAAACCGTGCACCTATCTTGCACCGACACTAACACTATCTCCAAACGGTCCGAAAGAGGATTCCACAAGACCCACGTCACCTAGGAGTTCCATCGGCTGTGTCCAAACCGATTTCCGAGCCTATGGTACGTTCGGCGCAAACCGTGCACCTAGATGGCACCAACGCGAACACTGTCTCCAAATAGACCAAAATGAGATTCCACATGACCCACGTCACCTAGGAGTTCCATCAGTTGCCTCCAAAATGATCTCCGAGCCTATGGTACGTTCGGAGCAAACCGCGCACCTATCTTGCGTCAAGATTAGCACTATCTCCACACGGACTGAAATGAGCTTCCACTTGAGCCTCGTCACCTAAGAGTACCATCGGTGCGTTAATAACGCCGTCTAAGCCTATGGTACGTTTGGCGCAAACCGTGCATCTATCTTGGACCAACACTAGCACTATCTCCAAACGGACCGAAACAAGTTTCCACAAGACCAACGTCACCTAGGAGTTCCATCGGGGCATCCAAACCGATTTCCAAGCCTATGGTACGTTCGACGCAAAGCGTGCAACTATATTGCACCGATGCCAACACTCTCTCCAAACAGACCGAAATGAGATTTCACATGACCCACGTCACCTAGGAGTTCCATCTGGTGCGACCAAAATAATCTCCGAGCCTATGGTACGTTCGGCGCAAACCGCGCACCAATCTTGCGTCAAGATTAGCACTTTCTCCACACGGACTGAAAGGAGCTTCCACTCGAGCCTCGTCACCTAGGAGTACCATCGGTGCGTTAAAAACGATGTCTTAGCCTATGGTACGTTTGGCGCAAACCGTGCACCTATCTTGCACCGACACTAACACTATCTCCAAACAGTTCGAAACAGGATTCCACAAGACCCACGTCACCTAGGAGTTCCATCGGCTGCGTCCAAACCGATTTCCGAGCCTACGGTACGTTCGGCGCAAACCGTGCAACTATATGGCACCAACGCGAACACTGTCTCCAAATAGACCAAAATGAGATTCCACATGACCCACGTCACGTAGGAGTTCCATCAGGTGCGCCCAAAATGATCTCCGAGCCTGTGTGGTACGCTCGGCGCAAACCGCGCACCTATCTTGCGTCAAGATTAGCACTATCTCCACACGGACTGAAATGAGCCTCCACTTGAGCCTCGTCACCTATGAGTACCATCGGTGCGTTAAAAACGATGTCTTAGCCTATGGTACGTTTGGCGCAAACCGTGCACCTATCTTGCACCGACACTAACACTATCTCCAAACAGTTCGAAACAGGATTCCACAAGACCCACGTCACCTAGGAGTTCCATCGGCAGCGTCCAAACCGATTTCCGAGCCTACGGTATGTTCAGCGCAAACCGTGCACCTATATGGCACCGACGCGAACACTGTCTCCAAATAGACCAAAATGAGATTCCACATGACCCACGTCACCTAGGAGTTCCATCAGGTGCCTCCAAAATGATCTCCGAGCCTATGGTACGTTCGGCGCAAACCGCGCACCTATCTTGCGTCAAGATTAGCACTATCTCCACACGGACTGAAATGAGCTTCCACTTGAGCCTCGTCACCTAAGAGTACCATCGGTGCGTTAATAACGCTGTCTAAGCCTATGGTACGTTTGGCACAAACCGTGCTTCTATCTTGGACCGACACTAGCGCTCTCCAAACGGACTGAAACGAGCTTCCACTTGAGCCTCATCACCTAGGAGAACCATTGGTGCGTTAAAAACGATGTCTAAGCATATGGTACGTTTGGCGCAAACCCTGCACCTATCTTGCACCGACACTAACATTATCTCCAAATGATCCGAAAGAGGATTCCACAAGACCCATGTCACCTAGGAGTTCCATCGGCTGTGTCCAAACCGATTTCCGAGCATATGGTACGTTCGGCGCAAACCGTGCACCTAGATGGCACCAACGCGAACACTGTCTCCAAATAGACCAAAATGAGATTCCACATGACCCACGTCACCTAGGAGTTCCATCAGGTGCCTCCAAAATGATCTCCGAGCCTATGGTATGTTCGGCGCAAACCGCGCACCTATCTTGCGTCAAGATTAGCACTATCTCCACACGGACTGAAATGAGCTTCCACTTGAGCCTCTGATGAGGACATCATTGGCTCAAATATGACCATGCCAACCACTTCTATACTAAAGGTGCAACCATTCTATATGAGGCTTATCATTGATGCATTTGATGAATTGGTGCTCCACCATAAAATGTGTATATTTTCATTTTCAGAATTACTTACATGGATTAAGGGAAGGTTTGATTGCATATGGAAAGCATGGAAGGTTAATGAAGTTGATTGGGGACCAAATCCAAGTATTCCCAAACGTCCTCCACCTGGACCCCACGTCACTTTTGGTCCAAGGAAAGAAAGAGATCAAATCCAACACGTTTTGGGGCTGGATTCGGACTCAGGACAGCTCCAACTTGTGATGTTCACCACGGTCGCATACGGACTCGGATTGAGGCGTTCAAGTACTTCATGGAATCCTTATGAAGTCTATTTTCACATGGATCTGGAATCAAGTCCATATCTGTTCTGAGGTGGCCGCAATGACCGAATTACTACCGAGAGATTTTCTATTCAAAGGTGCTGCGTCGCCTTAGTTTGGTCCAATGGGCCGTGTATCAAGTTGGGTCCATTAGGGATGCGTCTTAGGGTTGGAGCACGACCCCAACACCCTGGTGGTCATCCTTCCACCTTCATATACCCCTTAGCCGCCACCAAGAACAATTGGGTTTTGTTTGTTGAAAGTTTAGCCATTGCTACTTCCTTGTAGACGCGTGTGTTGACTAGACCATCCGTTCTACTTGATTCAGAACCCCAACTTTGTGAGTTCAGATTGGTTTTTCATCTCCATATTTGCAATTGAGTTGCTTGTTCTACTTGTTCTTGCTTGTTCCTCGATTGCTTGCAGGAATTACCCTAGTGGTTTGGTTGATCGTGCTCCACAAGATCGCGACGGCCGTTGGAGGTGGTGTATCGGTTGCTAAGGCGCAGCATCCTTGGATGGTTGTAGTCGGGCCGTGAACGTCATCTCCATCCCCAAATTGAGTTATCCACCTTCTCTCATCGAAAGATCGGGATTCACCCTAGTGGGTTCATATCAGTGAATCCCCTTCTTGACAGCAAACCGTCCTCGGTTTGACCTTTGTTGGAGGATGTGTTGTAGGTAAAAGTGAACCGTGCTCCCCTTCTTGATATTTATCCTGTTGCATATGGGAAAAACTAGGAAAACTTTGCAAGACTTCATTTGTGTTAGTGCAGCCCTCAATTTGATCATGGTATTGTGGCCCAAAAGGATATTTCAGATTAGAACAAATATAAACTTTATGCACCAAATATTCTCCTTTGCTGTCATATTTGCCAATTGCATGAAGTTTAACAATGATTAAAACTTGGCAAACCAGAATCAAATTTAAGTTTCTCTTTTAGACAATTTAGATTACATGAATATCAAATTCAATATAACCCAAAGTATTTAAAGAGGATAGCAAATTCAGTTCATCTTGTGCACATGTAATAGGATGAAAAAGCTTATCTTCAGCACATTTGTATGGTTCCAAACCAAAAGTATCACACTTATTCGCTACTTGTGGCATAGGAGTAAAAGAATCATCAGCACACAACTCCTCTTTATCACAAGGAACGGCAAGTAATTCATTTTGTGACAAAGGAAAATCAGTAGTGGGTTCAACTATTTGTTGCTCTTCATTAGCATGCAAAGTGGACAAATTTTGGACATTTTGGGTCACATCATTCTTATTCACAGATAATAGAATCTCTTTTTCAGCATTTAGAGCAAGACAAAACAATTGACCAATATGGCAATATGATTTGCTAATTAACAAGGTTCGAATTTCAGAATTGAGCCCGCTCATGAACCTACTCATAACATCTTTCATGCATTCATCCAATCCACTAAACATGATACAAATCTTAAAATCATGGTAGTATTGTTTCACAGTCTTACTACCCTGCTTCAAGTTGTCTAATTTTGCATGCAAATAATCAACATAATATGCAGGAACGAATGCATCTCTAAAAAGAAATTTGAAGTCTTCCCAAGATTCTAGAACTTTGTTGTGCCTACAAATGTGTTTCCATTCCAGCAAAGCATATTCAATCAAAACATTAGAGGCAATACAAATCTTTTGTTTCTCAGACAGGTCATGCTCATCAAATTCATTATCTACTTTTAGCTCCCAATCAATGTAAGCTTTAGGATCAAACTTACCATCATATAACGGCAAGTGTTGAATGACATCCTGAATATGAGGGTCTAGTTCCAACAGCTCAAAAATTTCCGTATCACCTATCATGATTAGTAGAAAACAAGAAACACAAAAATAATATGTATCGTCCTATCAACTACTAGGATGTGTGGTTGTAATTCTCTCAAATTCAACTTGTTTAAAACAAGCCCTTACAAGTTCTTACCAAGCCAAACAGGGAGGTGGCGGCAACCAACAAGTCTCAGCAACCGTGGAATGAAGTGTATCGGTGCCGCAACAACAACACTGTCAAGTCTGTAGTCGAAATATGTGGAGCTATAGGTGGGCTGAAGCAAGGAAGTACTAGCACCACGTTAGTCACAAAAGCAAGATGAATAATCATTCAACGGGCGGTCTGTGTTGGTCCTAGCCTAGACTGTGCTAGAGGCGCGAGCACAGACACAAAGGAAGTCACAACACACCACCGAAAACAATGGAGAAGCACAACAAACAGCCCTTTTCTTCCTTTTCTTTTCTTTTATTTTCTTTTCTTTCTTTCTTTTTTTTTTCTCTCTCTCTCTCTCTCAACGAACAGCCCTTTTTTTTCTTTCTTTTCTTTCTTTTCTTTTTTTTCTTTCTTTTCTTTCTTTTCTTTTCTTTTATCTCTCTCTCTGGAGTAAAACCAAGCCAATATGTATGCACAATGTGGAGGAGTCGAGTACAGGTATGGACTTCTGCGCCTTTACGGAACACTTCAATATATGTAGCACAAGTGCAAAAAGCGACAAGATTTAATAACACGGCGCAACAACCAATTCAGAGTCCACAACGATTCCAACTCGGTCTTTAGCAAGATTAGAACTCTAGAGTGAGCTGAGCTAATATGGATATGTTGGACGTGGAGAAGTTGAGTATAGATATGAACTATGCTGCACAAAGATGTTCTCGATTAGGACTCAAAACAAAGCAACAAGACAGCTATCAATTCGGACTCAAAACCGATTCCAACTCGAACTTCAACACCACGTGGGATTCGGTCTCAAAACAAACTTAGATTCCTACTCAGACTTGAACACAAGAATGTATTCGGATTCAGCCAATGAAGGTTTATATGGTAGCACACTGCCGTGTGACTAGAACGTGACAAGAACTCGAAACTCTAAAGGACTAAAACTAAGACCAGCAACTCGACACAACCGATGCAACCAAAAACTCAACAAGCCCTAACTAAGCAGTGCTAGCAAAGGCTCAAAGGGTTTATAGGATTGTGGGTAAACTAATCTACTTTTTTTGGCTTTTCTGGACTATAGGAAAAATTAAAAACAGCAAAGGATTTGAAGTCTCTCACCGATAAACCTTGCTCTGATAACCAATTGATATGAACCCACTAGGGTGAATCCCGATCTTTCGATGAGAGAAGGTGGATAACTCAATTTGGGGATGGAGATGACGTTCACGGCCCGACTACAACCATCCAAGGATGCTGCGCCTTAGCAACCGATACACCACCTCCAACGGCCGTCGCGATCTTGTGGAGCACGATCAACCAAACCACTAGGGTAATTCCTACAAGCAATCGAGGAACAAGCAAGAACAAGTAGAACAAGCAACTCAATTGCAAATATGGAGATGAAAAACCAATCTGAACTCACAAAGTTGGGGTTCTGAATCAAGTAGAACGGATGGTCTAGTCGACACACGCGTCTACAAGGAAGTAGCAATGGCTAAACTTTCAACAAACAAAACCCAATTGTTCTTGGTGGCAGCTAAGGGGTATATGAAGGTGGAAGGACGACCACCAGGGTGTTGGGGTCGTGCTCCAACCCTAAGACGCATCCCTAATGGACCCAACTTGATACACGGCCCATTGGACCAAACTAAGGCGACGCAGCACCTTTGAACAGAAAACCTCTCGGTAGTAATTCGGTCATTGCGGCCGCCTCAGAACAGATATGGACTTGATTCCAGATCCATGTGAAAATAGACTTCATAAGGATTCCATGAAGTACTTGAACGCCTCAATCCGAGTCCGTATGCGACCGTGGTGAACATCACAAGTTGGAGCTGTCCTGGAGTCCGAATCCAGCCCCAAAACGTGTTGGATTTGATCTCTTTCTTTCCTTGGACCAAAAGTGACGTGGTGTCCAGGTGGAGGACGTTGGGAATACTTGGATTTGGTCCCCAATCAACTTCATTAACCTTCCATGCTTTCCATATGCAATCAAACCTTCCCTTAATCCATGTAAGTAATTCTGAAAATGAAAATATACACATTTTATGGTGGAGCACCAATTCATCAAATGCATCAATGATAAGCCTCATATAGAATGGTTGCACCTTTAGTATAGAAGTGGTTGGCATGGTCATATTTGAGCCAATGATGTCCTCATCAGCCTCGTCACCTAAGAGTACCATCGGTGCGTTAATAACGCCGTCTAAGCCTATGGTACGTTTGGCGCAAACCGTGCATCTATCTTGGACCGACACTAGCGCTCTCCAAACAGACTGAAACGAGCTTCCACTTGAGCCTCATCACCTAGGAGAACCATTGGTGCGTTAAAAACGATGTCTAAGCCTATGGTACGTTTGGCGCAAACCATGCACCTATCTTGCACCAACACTAACACTATCTCCAAACGGTCCGAAAGAGGATTCCACAAGACCCACGTCACCTAGGAGTTCCATCGGCTGTGTCCAAACCAATTTTCGAGCCTATGGTACATTCGACGTAAACCGTGCACCTAGATGGCACCAACGCGAACACTGTCTCCAAATAGACCAAAATGAGATTCCACATGACCCACGTCACCTAGGAGTTCCATCGCCGTTGCCTCCAAAATGATCTCCGAGCCTATGGTACGTTTAAAGCGGAAACCGTGCACCTATCTTGCGCCAAGATTAGCACTATCTCCACATGGACCTGAAATGAGCTTCCACTTGAGCCTCGTCACCTAAGAGTACCATCGGTGCATTAATAGCGCCGTTTGCCGTATGGTACGTTTGGCGCATAAACCGTGCATCTATCTTGGACCAACACTAGCACTAT